>JAFVLL020010690.1:0-74909 GCA_021397915.2 Tor tambroides
GGCCCCAGATAAAATGCCCATTTTGAGCCCATGCCCACTCTGTACCCCTGTAGCCCAAGTGAAACCCATGTGGGCCCCACATTAACGTGTTTGCTTCAGTTAATTAATTTCAATGAAAGATTATTGTGACTTTTTGGAAAATCAAAAGGATAAAGAATGCAGATTGATTTTCACTGACTTCTTTGTTCATATACCAAGGGGAGGCAATAATTCTGACCTTAACTATACATTTGACAATAGTACCAATCAATCAATCAATCAATCAATCAAAAAAGATTAAAGTGACATACTGAAGTACAATGACGTGTTTTACACCCTTGGAAGTTGGTGGATTCTATTATTGACTTGAAATTGTGTTACATGTCAATGAAACTAAGCGCAAGATCCTCCGTTTTTCATTTTTGAAACTTTAGAGAGCATACAAAGTCATTTGGAATACTCAAAATAACTTAATTGTCACGACAAAAGGCCCCAGAAGAAAAGGCAAGGCAAAAAGAAGCTTATTGTCCTTCAGATAAACTCAGACGGTCTTCCGTTCACTGGCCATATCAAGCGTACACAGGTCTGGAGGAAAACTCAGGGAAAACTGTAACTTAGGAGCCAACTTGAATAGAGGATAAGGGAGTGTAGTCCTGGGCGGCAGGGCAAGGAGCGACTACCCCAGCAGACAGTACAGTCCAGAGTACAGCGTCCGGAGGAGAGAGAACAGCAGGCGGTGGGCAACTGGGAGACAGGGCAGAACACTTGTAAGTCACTCGACAAGACACGACTAGACTCTACTTGAAATAGTAGGACAGCGTTGCAGGTAGTGAAGCACAATAATCTGGCAGAATGCCTAGGAACACGCAGAGAGAAATAGAGGGGTTAACCAGCGTATAGAGGGAGCAGGTGCCATCCCAATCACCGTGAGCACTGATTCTGACAGCAAACAGCTGAGTCTAGGATAGAAGGGCAAGACATTGACTACGTTTACATGGACATCAGTAATCTAATTATTTACCTTATTCTGAATAAAACAATATTATGATTAAGGTGTTTACACGAGTTGCTTTTAGAATAATCCTTTCATGTTCCCGTTTTACGTGTTACAGTACATAGATCGAATAATGGCACACGTCATTACGTCACCACACGACGCCATCCGACGTCCAACCCAGAATTTCACTTATAAACATATAGTTCATCTTTGTGATGATGCCATATACAGTTGTGGGTGTTCCATTTTTAATTTTATGAAAGCTTCAAGTGCAGTTAATTATTTGTACGTGCATACAGACGACGGCGGTGTTGAAGCTCTTTTATTTGCCGTCAAACGGTTGACCACTGCCGTGTGTGTATCCTGTCGCAAAATGCGGCGAAAAGTCCTACACACTGTAAAAAAAAAAAAATGTTGAGCCAACTTAAAATTTTAAGGCAACCAGCTTCAGCAGATTTTTGAGTTTTCTCAACTTGTTGTTTTAAGTTTATACAACAAAAAGTTGAGAATCTCCTACAAAAATAAGTTGAGAGAACTGAAAAATCTGCTGAAGCTGGTCGCATTAAAATTTTAAGTTGGCTCAACTTTTTTTTTACAGTGTACACAACGGTAATAGTTTGATTAAGGTGTTTACATGTCTGTATTGCACTTCAATAATGCGACTAAAATAGGAATACTCCACATCTTAATTCGATTTGTGTTTACTTCGATTATGACTTTAGCCGGATTAAGGTAATCAAAAATCTCTGTTTATATGGTAATCAGAGTATTGTCTTAATCGTATTAAAATCGGAGTATTGATGTCCACGTAAACGTAGACAGTGAAAGGAAAAGACAACAAGAGTCAAACCTGGCTCATAACATTAATGGTGATCTGTTTCACACTTAATAATAGGATTTTTGTATAGCACCAAAACCTTCTTTAAAGTTTAAATTCTAATACAAATACTTTATTTTTTACCCCCATAAGCTGCAGTGATTTATTATTGTTTTCGGTTTCACTTTATTTTGATGGTCCCTTTAACACATGACTAACGTTGCACCTACATATCTACTAACTCTCATTAGAGTGTCAGTACAGTATTAGTAGACTGGTAGGGTTAGGGTTAGGGTTAGAAGAAGTTGACATGTATTTGCAGAGTTACTTGCAGTCAGTCAAATGTCTGTTGGGACACCTTCACAATAAAGAGTTTGCAGATATTAATCAGACAGTCTACTACAGTTTTTTACGATCACTTTTGCTCTAATAACAGAACCTTCCTGTCATTTTTCAAAACTAGACACAAAACTCAAAACAGAGATTTTATGGAACACAGGCTATTCAATGTTCAAAACTTTGCATATTGCATTCATATCTTTAAAGAAGCATTGCATTTGCAGAAGCATTGGTTCAAAATACTCATTTATTATGAAATATCATAGGAACATTACTTTAGATCACCCCCCACACAAGATACCCACAGTTTCACTGTTTAGTTGTTAGTACAATCATTAAATATAGTTGTTCAAAACTCATGATGCAGCTTTCACTATGGTTCTACATATTCATGCATCATTGTAATAGATTAGAGAGAAAAGTACAGACATTGGAATCATTAAACAAAAATCGAAAATTATTGAAGAAATAATCAACATGACAGGTTTTTGAAAAAAAAAAATTAAATAAGAAAAAATTAGATAAGAAAAAAAAAGAAAAGAAAAACCTACATTAGGCCTACAGTAAAATGTCAACTGGAGTGTTCCTCACTGCACTTTGTTTTTATTAACCCTGTCTTGTGGATTTGGCCACAGGTTCTCTTCCACATCATAAAGAATGTTTTCATTAGTTAAACATCTTGGGGAAAAAATCTTCTGGTATGGCAAATCCAGGCCTGACATTGGTCTCCTCCTTTGATGTCATTACAGGCATCATCTATGGCCTGGAGGAAAATTGTTTGCGAGGGGGTGTATTGTGAACCTTCCACCTCCATGTGGAGAAAAACTCTTCAGTCGGGTTACAGAAAGGGAAGGGGAGTATGGAGTAAATACAAGGTGATAAACTGTGGATGGGCCTGAAACCATGATGCTCTCAGTGCCGTCGCTAGGAATTCTGGGCCCATTGCACTGATTTTCCTATGGGGTCCCCTCAAAATCACGTTCAGTGGGGTGTGGTCAGGCCCCGCAGAGAACATCGTTCTGGGTCCCTCTCAACTGCTGGGCTCTCAACCTCTCCTCCATCTCTTGGCCAGGTTAAAGCCAGCCTCATCCAAAAATATGAATAGTTTTCATCAGCTTCCAGCTCTATCACCTTCTAAATAGACATTTACTGTAGGAAAACAAATACTGATAACAATGATATAGACTTTTTGGGGGGGGGGGGCTCCCAACAACAACAGGCATCTTGAAACTGATCATACCTGAACATACTCAGTCCTCAGTTGCTTCACTTTCATAATCTAAATGTGTAATATTGTTTATCATTTTCCATAAAAACTATGCATTAAGAGTAATGCAGCAGTTACTTAGCATTTTGAGCAGTTGTATCAATTGATAGTTAGATCATTGTAAAGAAATGAATAGACACTCATTTGAAATGTAATGTGTGAATTGCCTTTTGAAATAGTAGTACTTTGATGTTAAGTTGTGTCATTTTGAACCGGTGATTTTAGTTCAACGAACAAAAGATCTTTGGCACATGTGTATTGTATCCAAGCATTTAGAAAAAGTGTTAAGTGTTTTGAAAAATGTGCATTTTGATCTTCAGTTGTGAATTATGTGTCTAGAGTTTTGAAAAATGACATGAAGGTTCTGTTATTAGTGCAAAAATGATTGCAAAAAACTGTAATACTCTAGAGAGGAGAGTGTGTTGCCATGTAGGTGCAAAGTTACTTATTGTCAACAGAATGCTCAAAAGGGACCATAAATAAGGTTTACCCTAAAATAGTGATATTCTGATATTGGCAAACACAAAATATTTACCTAAGCCTTTATGTTCAGTCTTGGTCAAAAGGACTTCAAACCTTTCAACATGTATTGGGTTCACTGGAGAAAAAAAGGATATATATTTACGAATGTGGTATTGAGGTTACAGTTGTTCTGGTGGTTTCCTCTTTACCATTACCACCAAATGAATCTAGTCACACTGAATGGAACAAAAGCTCTAAAATCAAATTAAGAAAATATATTAAATGTATTACTATATGTAACTGTTATGATTGATTTGATATAATCAGATCGCTGTCTTCTTAAACATGGTAAATTTTTATTATACTTCTGTTGCAGTGCTGTTTGTTTGTTTTCAGACTGAAGTCCAGTCTGGTGGGTGTGCTGAGTGTCTACTGTGTGTTATCATATGTAAACAAAAGAGTCTTATTAAATATATATATATATATATATATATATATATATATATATATATATATATATATATATAAATATATATAAATGTGTTTATAATATAAAAGGTGTTTATATATATATATATATAAACACCTTTACACAGGTTGCAACTCTAAATTTGCATAGTTATTTTAAAAAAATCCAGATACAAGAAGTTATTCTTATAGAAATATAAATTATATAATATATATATATTATATATAATTATAAATAAAAATTATATTATTTGTCTTAATCAAAATTAAAACTCCAAAGCCAATTAAAAGAGCATTACAGCTGTCCATAATGTCAAGCCAAGAGCTGCATGTCTTTGGCATAGCAGTCATACAAAAATTAATCTGCCTTAATGTAAGTCTTTTTGATGTTTTGTACACTGAGAACAGAAGAGGGCCAGATACTGAACCCTGAGGTACCCAAGTGGTTATTTGTTGTAACTTAGACTCTTTTCCAACATAACCTGAAGGATTTATATAAGAAATCTTATCTATCATTATAAATGTCTTTACTGTCACTTCAGATAAATTTAATATATCCTAGCTGAGTAAAAGTCTTAATTTCTTTAAAAACAACAACAACAACATACTGACCCCATATATTTTGAACAGTAGTGTGTACTGGGTACATTGGAATGCTGCTGAGCTGTTGTTTGCTTCGACATCAAAGTCCAGTCTGCACTTTACTTAGCACATTACTAAAATTATTGTAAATTTCTGCTCAACAGGTAGAGAATAATGAGTAGAATTTCAATAAAACACTGTAATTAGTTGTATGCTATTATTATAAAGTTTCCTTTATGCAATAGCAATGCAGTAAGGCAGGTGTTTGTGACCTTTTTTTTTAAATCTTATTCTGCACTTAAATCTATTGAAATAATCATTACCACAGCACAAAAGAAATCAGTACTTAATAATAATAATAATTATTATTATTATTATTATTATTATTATTTTTTTTTTTTCAAATTAATCATTAACATATTGCTCCACCCTCCTCTGTTCACTTTAATACAAGCATTGTGATTTTGGTTTCATATAATCAAATCACTGGCGGCATAAACATGGTAAGCTCCTCTTATAATATTGTTTATGTTTAGTTTAATATGTAGATTTTAGGACTGTCATTAGGTAATTTTCACAATTACAGAATTTATTAAATGTGTGTGAATTTCATGTGATATTTTATTCTTGTTAAGCTTCAGTGATAATTAAATTTTACCATAAACAATAAATTAATTAATAACACATTAATTGAGGCACTTTACTTAGCACATGTGTAGAATATTAACATCGGATCAATGTGTTTGTTGACTGTGAAGAGGTCGGTGGTTTTGGGTTTGTTTCTGTGTGCTGCCCTTTCTCTAGTCAATGCTGGATGCTTTTTTGAGGAACACAAAACATCAGGTATAAACTGTCCTTTACTTTTATTGCATTACTAAAAAAAAGGTTTTTTTTCCCGCTGAATTCTTTCTCTGATCTTTTATAGTTAAGTTTTGCCTGGACGGGACAGATAAGACATGGCATCCTACTGGATCTGTTTGGAGAAACAGTAAATGTTTTGACTGTAGTTGTTCTGCTGATTCCATGAAGTGCTGTGATGCGTAAGTACAGCATTTTTACTGTGTAGTGACATCACCATTGATTTCCTCAATCAATACAACACAACTGAGTTACTTACACCGGAAGTAAATGGAAATAATTTTGGAGGATTTAAAAGAAATGTAAAGCTTTTACATTTTATATTGAATTCAAAAACAAAAATAAATTATAAAAAGCTTTTAACTGAAAAGGTTATCAAAAGGAAAGGAGGTGACCCATACTCAGAATTTGTGCTCTGCATTTAACCCATCCAAGTGCACACACACACACCGTGAACACACACCCGGAGCAGTGGGCAGCCAGAGCTGCGGCGCCCGGGGAGCAGTTGGGGGTTCGGTGCCTTGCTCAAGGGTCTCACCTCAGTCATGGTATTGAGGGTGGAGACAGCACTGGATATTCACTCTCCCCACCTACAATCCCTGCCGGACCTGAGACTCAAACCCGCGACCTTCGGGTTACAAGTCCAACTCTCTATCCATTAGGCCACGACTGCCCCCAAACTTAAATGTAACCCTTCAAAGATGACCCAGGTGGGACTCGAACCCACAATCCTCAGCTTCAAAGGCTGATGACTTATCCATTAGGTCACTGGGGCCTAGAGTAAATTAACTCAGATATTTTAATTTGAATATCTGACTGATAAAACATAATAATTCCTTTTGTTGTGTTTCATTCCTGTAGAATGCAGAGACCTGTCAATTATCCAGACAAGTGCCAAGTGGAGTACGATTACACTACATGCACATTTGAAATATTTGAGAAAGTTCCCTGTAATGCTACCAGTGGTGTTCTCGGGAAATGACGACCATGAATTATGAAAAGAAAGCCATCTTCATTGTATTATCTGCTGGTTTAAAGGACAGAAGCTTGTATTTAATTTGAAAAAAAAAAATCCATTTCAAAATTTAAACAGCATGATGTGGCATTGATATAAAAATGTAAATTAATTTGACTCTTTTAATAATTAAAACAGAATCAATGTAGTCTCTTTGATGCTTTTTTTTACACATCAGCATAAACCCTATCTTCTTTAACTCTATGTCATGCCTGTTAACTTTTTTTGTTTCTCTCTTTACATCCTGATAGCAATCACTAAGTTCAGTGGTCTAAATCTATTTATATCGTCTGTGGAAGTCGTAGGACCATCAAATCTTCGTCGAATCATATTCCTCTGTCCAAGGGCTACGATAGGCTGTTCTACCTGCCTGTCAATGTATGTATTTGCATACAAATCTGAGCACCTTGTTCATACAGACAACACCGTCTCTGTGTGCGTTCATGTGTTTTGTAGGAGGCGTGGCTTTGGAGAGTGATTTGCAGGGAAGGTGGGATCTTATGCTTTCAAAGCTAGTTTGGAATTGCTAGCCTCTCTGAAATGCCCTACTCTACCTTTAACCCTATAAAGCCTTCTGTATCATATTTGATATATACATTTCTAGGGACTCAAAATGATTATCTACAAAATGATCAACAGTTCATACTTATTTAGCAAGTAAAAATCTTTTAGTATAATTGAAAAACATCCACTTTCAGGTTGCGGTTCACATGATTTCACACGTGCTTCAGAACGTGGTCTCGCCAGGGCGTTCCCAAAGTGTTTCGATGCAGCTCGAGTTCCTGAAGGGGAACTTATATTTTAAGTAACATTTTAAGATTAATATTTCACTTACTGGATTGAAGCAACTTACTTATCCATACTTTTTTTGAATATCATGTTAAAATGTATCAAATGTAATCCTCAGGCTTTTGAGAAACATGTATTTGTTCATCTCTCCATCATCATTGTATTGCATTGTATTTTTGAAACCAAAGAGCTCTTAAAACTAAGCATTTAAAAATCATATTACTAAGACATATTTTTGAGTTATACAGAGTGAACTAATATCTATATCATTTCATGTATAGTCTGTAGTAAATAACATCTCACTGATTACTTTACAAAATTTGATAGTACATTTTGCCCATATAAACATCAGCAACTGCACAGAATTGCATATTTTTTGCTCTGTTTGGGCCTCTGAATAAAACTGAATAAATCCTCCATACATGCACTATAAAAACCTATAGTCTCAAATATGACACTCAAAAAAAAGAACCCGCATAAGCAAACAAATGCATGTTTATATTATATATATTCTCTAAATGTTCAATAAAGTAGTCAATTTCCAAAAATTAGATTTTTTGAACTATTAATTTTATATGTCAAGCTTTACAGGAAAAAAGTTGGAATTTGTTCAAATGTAATGCTGTCAATAAACAAACATTTTCAGTAACATTTCTTACCACTAGATGGCAAAATAACAACCTTAATCACTCTTTGGGTTTCTTTATTGCTTTAAAAAACCAATATGGAAAGTTGTTTTGGAGTCAAGGGGCTGAGAGAGACAATGATTTTGCACTGTCTGGCAAAGACACACACACACACTCAAACATAAACACACACAACCACACTCCCTCCCACACTCCATCAATCTAGCAGCAACTAGGGCAGCAAGCAGAAGTGTGTCAGACTTTGGGGTGCATGTGCACATTTGCCTTCTAGAAACTTCTTTCTAACCAAGAATCTTTCTTAGAGACATTTTCATTTTTTTTTTTCTCCATAAAACCTTAACACTGCTGCCACAGGGCAGTAGAAGCAAAGACAGATCTAGTCTTTTGGAGAATGTTTTCTCCAAATTAACTGCACAGAACAGCTGCGAGGATTACGGAGTGTCAAGGACCCTGTGGAACCTTACTTTTCTCTCATGGTCACTTTTGTATTTTTCCTGTAGTCCTGATTTTGCTTGACTCGAACAGTGCTTTACAACATGTGCAGACTTTGGAGGATAGCAGTTTTGCTCTGTGTCAAATTGGTGGACACTGCGAATGGAAATACAGGACTTGTGCCGGAAAGAGGGACAGCAGCTTCCTCCTGCTATGGAGGTTTTGACCTCTATTTTGTATTAGACAAGTAAGTTATCCTGTGATTTGCCACCTTTTCTTACCAATGCATGGTCACACTCTGTATGCTGTGTTGGCATCTGTGGACTCACTTTGTCTGAGGGCTTTAACCCATTGTTTTGATCTTTGACCAGTAATTATTAGACAGAAAAATACACTTGCATAAATCACTAATGCTCATGAAGAATTAGGTTTACAATTTAAATGCATTTTTTCCCCCAGATGTATAAGGTCTATGTGGCAAGGTTTTATTAGAGCAAGGAAGGCTAAGTGATGCTTTCATATATTAATGTTTTATCCCATTTTTTTATGGAAACTGACCCAAAGAGTCACAATTTGATACTTTGAAGATCATTTGAACATTTAAAATGACTGAACTTCTTTCTGCAAAGTGCAAATGCAAAGTGGCATCTGCTGCAAACTTTTCTGAGAACTACAGTAACTACATTTCTCTTCAAGTCAGTTCTCCTCAAGTTCACACAGGTTTTTTTTCCCTTATATCTATTGTTTTGTACCTATGTTGTTTTACTTTTTGTGTGAAGTATTTTGCTTGAAACGCGTGCATATGATATATTTCTTTAAAACAATTTCCATCTTCTTTGATATTTCATTATTTAGTGCATAATGCCATTCGCACAGTGTTTGCAAGAGAGATAGAGAGAGATGAAAATTATAACTATAAAGATTACTTTTTTCCTCTGTAACATATGTCTTATCCAACAACAATAATGCATGAGGTGGGAATATGGCATGTTAGGGGTCAACGCGGACACGCTGGCTGGATGCAAGTGCTGCCCCTTGAGGACAGTTTACAAATATGCAGCAATGAGCCAAAAGACTGCAAGGGAAGGATAGATTAAACAGCTGGGTTAAGAGGCCATTTGCCATATTAGTTCCACATATGCAGTTTAATAGAAAAGTAATGTACACTGGGAAAAAAGCGATGATTTAGGATTTGTTTTCAAACAGTTTTCACTTTGAAATTCCTATTTCATGAAATACAACAAAGAAACGGCAATTAATATTGAACTGTATTTGAAATTTTGAGTGTTTTCTTTTAAAATGTTACTTTTTATAGTTCAGAAATGATTACCATGCATTTTGACGACAAAATGAGGTTGTTTTAGTCTTGTTTGATAATTGATAATTTACTTGGCAACTCGCAAGCTACCTTGACCTAATTTTGGCACGCAGTGTTGCGAAAGCCCTAGGACTTATAAAAGCACATGGAAAATCAATTACACACAGTTCTAAACTCAGTCATCACACTGTGATGTTTACCTGTGTGCTGCTAGCTTTTTTATACAATATATATGCACACACACGTGGACATAGAATAGATTGGATGTGGGTCACAGTTTCCAGCTATTTCGTTTCAGTCTAAACTTTAACGCTGCTTGGCAACTTTTCCCCAGAGTGTTATGTTCATGTTCGACGAATGTGTTTTGAGTATAAAAAAACACAGCTGTGTTTCCTAATACATGTAAATCATTCCTCATGGCTCGCCTGTCAGTTCAGCTGTGAATGTGATGTTATTGTTGGACAGATTCATAATGTTATACAGCGACATACAGCTATATGCCAACTCATTTCCCGTTTACCCCACTGCCTCAGATACTGCAAATCAAATTAGTTTTCATTTCCTTCATTTAAAAAAAAAAAAAATCTTTTTCAGGAAGAACATTTTTCTGAATATGACAATATTGATTATGTTATTGTCTGTTAGTGCAAAGAACATTTATAATGCAATATTCATGTAGTGTTCAGTCATTATCAGCACCCAGTGGCTGAGCAACAGCATGATGGCACTCAAATAAGAAAAGTGTGCTTTCAGAGGTTCCTGTACTCTCTTTCATCATCTTTCATCATCTACAAGACTTGTGAAGTCAAATATTATGGTTCTACTAGATACGCAAAATGAATTCTAGAAATGATATGGGAGAATAAAGTTAATGAATGCCCTGATGACAGAGCATGCCAGCAAAGCAAACAGCTGTGGTCCAAATGTCTGAGAATGCAAGTGGAAGGTTTCTGTTTTGCATTTGTACAATTTAATACAACAAATTAAATTAAAAATAATAAAAAATTAAATTATTATTATTATTATATAAATTAATAATTAATTATAAATTATTCAGCATAAGAATTTGTAATTATTATAATAATTAATGTCAGGATTTCTTAGTATTTGGTACTTTAATTTTCATATCATTCATATCATTCATTCATACATATGCGCCATTAAGTCCTGGTTGTGTTTAACATGGGTTCGCGCGCGCGTGTGTGTGTGTGTGTGTGTGTGTGTGTGTGTGTGTGTGTGTGTGTGTGTTCTCTAGAATGATTTAAAAATGTGCATCTTGTGCTTCAAAGGGAACCAAGCTCATAACTGCTTATAATTCATTTAACATTGTAGCTTTCCTTATTGTACAAAATACTAAAACTTTATTTCCAATAAATAATAAAAACTCCCTATTTTCATTGCATAGCACTTTGAACCCCACTGTACTATTGAAGCAAAAAAGCGAAGACAAAGACCGTCAGTCAAATCTTACGTTTGCAATAGTCAAGTCACCTTTATTTATATAGCGCTTTATAGAATACAGATTGTTACAAAGCAGCTTTACAGTGATAAGCAAGAAAATAATGATTCAGTGATGCAAACAGAATTCAATTTTCCCGCAAAGCAGCTTTAAAAAGAAGACAATAGTAAACAGTCATTATAAAGCCAGTTCAGTTCACTAAGTGTCTCTAACTGAAAGGCGAAAGTGGCAAGGAACCCAAAATCTATCGGTGACAAAAATGGAGAGAGAAAAAAAAACCTTGGGAGAAACCAGGCCCAGTCGGGGAGGCCAGTTCTCCTCTGGCCAACAGTTGTCAGCTTCATGTATTTTAAATGCTACAGCAGATATAAACATAACTAGTCATGATCAGTCAGTGTAACAGTCTATTAAGAATCTTCAGCTGACATGAAGAAATGGAATTAATGGAATGGAATTAATTTAGCATATAAAACGGAAGCCTTCTAGCTATTATGGGACAATGCCCACCATTAAGTCCTGGTTGTGTTTAACATGGGTTCGTTTATCAACACAAATCAATCAGCAATCACTTGAATGTGAGTTATGGGAAAGTCAGTGTTTGGTTGCTCTACTTATGGGCCATTTCTGTGCCTCCACTTTATAGCTGTGGGCTTGATGGTTTGGCTCCTGTGCTCAGGAGGGTCTGTGAAGGCCATTTACCATTCTCCTCCATTCATTCAGCTCAAGCACTTTTGCAGACAGTGCAACAAGAGAACAGTTGAGAAACAGTGGTGGGAATAAAGAAACGTGTTATGAAACTAATAACGTCACTCAACTCTAATGACCAGGAAGGCCTGTTGTTGTCTCTGGAATAGTTCTAGAGCTTCAGCTTCTGGCTGGTCAATCACGTTCTGTAATCAAACTATTTGAACATTGCCCTAAATTTTCAACATACCAATCTCTGCGAACTTGTCATAGCCTATATCAAGTTAACTAACTGACACCATTTTGGAGAAATCAGTTTTGTCAAACTAAAACTTTGATTTATGAAAAAATTAAGTCCCCAGGTAAAGCAAGAACAAAATCAGTGCCCAAAAGAACTGAGTCACAGAAAGCTGGAAGAGAAGTTAAATCAGAGGAAGAACTATTACACTGTAGCTAAATATATTAGCTAATGAGTCCACAGATAAAGTAACTTGGATTACAGATTAAAAATGATATATTTATCATTGTAGTAATTCTGTTTCTCTTATGGTTTATGATATTTTCTGTGACACATACATCATGAATCGCACGATCTGCGATGAATCTTCACTTGATGGAAGAGAAAACACTCAATGTAGCGTATAGTAAAAACATATACAAAGGTGTGTTTAGGAGGTTTCTCATAAGGGACGGCCAGAGGACCTTGTGAAGCTGGAAGTAGGGCGCCACCTACAGGTGGGTGTGTGGGTAGCATAGGGGATCACATGTGTCAAACTCAGCTCCTGGAGGGCCACTCTGCGTCCCATAGGAAATCAAATACTTTCCTATATAGTATGCAAAAAACAGTATGCTGAAAAAGTAGTATGTCCGAAATCATTGTTTTCGAAAAACAGTAGGCGTCGAGTACCCGGATGACTTACTACTTCCACCCAGATTCTAAAGTGTGCAGTCGATGACACTACAATCCCATGAGGCCCCGGGAGAGGACTTATGAATGGCAGTGAAGCACCGCAGCCGATGCTGGTAGATCGCGTGATAGTAACAACATGGTGGATGTAGGATGTCTAAATTACCATCCATACTCATACTATATAGAACATACTTTTATTTTAGGGTCTCTTAACTAGTTGCTTATTAGCCTGCATATTACTAGAATATTAGCCATTTATTAGTACTAATTAAGGACATATTAATGCCTTATTCTACATGACCTTATTCTACATCCCTACCCAATACCTAAACTTAACTACTACCTTACTATTTATAAGCAGCAAATTAGGAATTTATTGAGGGAAAAGTCGTAGTGTTCCGTATTCTAAAGTGTTACCATACTTTTTTAATGGTCATGAAGTAAGTTCAAATGTGGTACCTACTCAGACAGTAATTGATTTTGGACCAAAGTCCATTTAAGGGTATTCTATAGTCTTTGTTGTGGACGCACCTCCACTGTCCTGCAGAGTTTAGCTCCAACCAACTCCAGCACACCTGCCTGGAAGTTTCCGGCACTCCTAAGGACTTTCATTAGCTGGTTCAGGTGCGTTTAATAAGTGTTTGAGCTAAACTCTGCAGGACAGTGGCCCTCCATATGCTGCCTTAAACTTTTTTATTGCCATTTCCATTATTACACTTTACATTATACATTTCACATATGACAAAGTACCAAAAAGTACAATGGTGTTTTGGGCATGAACCATTTACCATGTAAATATCATACTTTTTTTGTGAGAGGTATTAAATTGGTTGCAGAGGAAAGATTAGCAAGACCTCTAGAGACATTATCATAAAGTAAATGATCCTTAATATGGTCACAGGCTAGTTTTTGTCATAGTGTAGCGGTTTCTGTAGTAATGATATACTGCATACTTTACAAACATTACATTTTACGTCAATAAAAGACACATTTATGAAATTTCAACATAATTCATGTTTATAATGTCAGTATTGCTGAATCAGGAGTTTATGACTGTATGAATACATAGACTCCAGCACTCAGCTAGGCTGCCATTGTAACAATAGGTCGTGGCATTATTTAAAAAAAAAGTAGGCCTACCTGTACTTAAGTAGTTATATCAGTAGTTAGATCTTAACTTGAGTCAGTTTTGCTTAAGATTCTATACTTTCTACAACACTGTAATGATTTTTGTGACCGGCTGACTATATTAAACCTTGCTTAATTGTACAGTAAAACATTCAATAGGCTACTTCTGTTACAGTTTATGACCAACCTTTCACATTATGATTTTATTATGGTTTTATTAGTCATCTGGCTCTGAACACAAAACTATTCCTGAGTAAAGTTTAAATATAATGTGAAGCATAATTTACCTAATGTCTGCTAGGCTAACTGCTATTGTTTTGAGCCCGGCTATAAGTGAAATGCCCTCGTTGAACTGTTCTCGTTCTGAAATGAAAGCTGAGAGATGCGGTTGGGGGTGGGTTTTGCACTCTCATCCATTCCCAAGAATTATCTAAACCTTTGGGTTAGGGAGGAACTGAATAATGTGACAATCCAGTCCAATTTCAGAGAAAATGAATAGGCAATCTTAGGCAGCTGTATGAAGGCTAGTTCATTAAGAGTTATAGCTATATAAATAAATCCTTCGCTTTTACACACTCGCACACACATACCAGTTGCCTCTCGTTAAACCATTTCACCATCAGCTCCAGATGTCCCAAACCCTGCCTGCTTTGGCTGCTTTAGAGGCCTGGATCTCACTAACAATGGAAAAACAGTGAGAGGGAGAGAAAGACAGGCATAGGAAGGAAGAGAGGAGGACTGAGGCAGTGTCTAACAATCCAGATACTTTTGCCACATTATCTCTCATCATCTCATTGCAATTAATAATTCTAAACATTTAATGAGGTGGAGCAGAACCTTTTATTGTTTCAGCTAGTTGCCCCAAAGGGTATTGGACACTCTTGTGTTTCTTCAACTACAAGAATTTTTATGTCCCAGTGGGCGGCTTTTATTCAAACTAAATTTTTATTTTATTTGGTTGTTGTTATAGAAAAGTGTCTTGTAAAACTTTTTACTGACTGTCCCATCATCACTTATTTCTGTTACATTTCAAATGCCATTTTTTATATTATTTTACTCTTGTCTCAAAACCGTATTTTCAGATTTCAGTAGGATTCTCTCTATGAACTAGTTGCTTATTAGCATACATATTGCTAGCATATTGGTTGTTTATTAGTACTTATAAAGCAAATATTAATGCCTTATTCTGCATGACCATATTTTAGATCCCTTAATCTCTATCCCACACTTAACAACTAGCTTACTAACTATTAATAAGCAGCAAATTAGAAGTTTATTGAGGGAAAATGTGTACACAATAGTTAGTTAATAGTGAGAATTGGTCCCCAAACTAAAGTGTGACCAGATTTTTCTGCTGGCTTTTGGATTGTTGCAGAAAATAAGCTCTGTGACCTACAAAAAAATCTTTTGTTCATTATGATAATCTTGATTAACACAATGAACACACAACTTATGAATTTTGAAGCATAGTCACTAGTAGTAAAAAGCTAAACGTAGGTTTTAACTACACCACAGTCGAATGACTTGATAATAAACTTTCAACAGCTCTTTCGGTTTGTCCCGGAAAGTTTGAGTTGAATAGTTTGCAAGAATGTGATTGTAAACACAATGACGCTGTGAAAGCAGACTAGTTAGTATGAGTTTACCTGTTCAGTGTATTGAAGTTTAGAGTCCCTGACAACCTCTGTAGCCCATTTAGCCACTTGTTAGAAACCACCTGATGTAAAAGCTTTAAAAATCCCTATTGATGTATTTTCTGTTGTAGAATAAAATGTGAAAATATATTGTGCTTGTGATAATCACAGACCTTATTTCAGGCATTTAACCAAAAATCCATTGATTGAATTGTGAAATTTGAGATAAGTTTGATGGCATTCACAGGACCTGGATTTTTAAACTGCATTACCATGCAAAAACAAGATCATCTGGATGCAATTTTGTCCTGGGCATAGTTGCATTATAACAAGTACATTGTTTTGAATGAATCAATGGTCGTAGCTCTACACTAGACATGGCATCATAGAAATAACATCTGGCACAGTGACATCTAATGCCTTTGTAAGGTAGTTATTCCTGGAAGTAAGAAAGCATTAACTGGGTATTAACAGAGATTTCATGGATCAATTTGATTTTGATTCACAAGCTCTTAATTTGCTTTTATTCCAGTTTTGATTCAATACTGATTTATTGGGATATACTGAAGGTACAGTGCAAAAAAACTACAAATTCCAAATTTGTTGAGTCCACATTCAATTGCTATTCATTTTTAGACAATCAATAATCATATTCAACACTCAAACAAAAAACTGATTTGTATAAAAACATTTGGTAACACTTTAGAATAGAGAACACTTATTCACTATTAACTACTAATTTACTGCTTATTAATAGTTAGTAAGGTAGTTGTTAAGTTTAGTTATTGGAGGATTAGCAGTTTAGTAGGATTAGGGATGTAGAATAAGGTCGTGTACAATAAAGCATTAATTTGTGCTTAATTACTACTAATAAATGGCTAATATTCTAGTAATATGCATGCTAATAAGCAACTAGTTAAGAGACCCTAAAATAAAGTGTTACCAAACATTTAAATTCCACATAATGCAGTTTATATCAGATTTTCAATAATATTGTTATTTGATTCTACTCCAATACGTTGTTGAAATATAAATATAATTCAATCGGTGGCTATAACAATCCTCTACATTCCACATCAGTCACTCACATATGTGACGAAAGTCACTAAAGGCGACTAAATAATGTCTATTTTTAGCTATTGACTAATAAACTAGTATATTTAATTTGCCAGTGATTGAGTCAGAGGATAAGAATAAGTTTAGCACAGACTTCATGTTTGAGAGTTTCTTTCTCTCCGAGTTTTTACAGCGCAGTTAGTGCACTATTCCTGTCAGTGAATGCGTAGGGTAGTCCAGAGCTTTGAATCTAAACCAAGAGTCTCAAACTGATTTCCTGGAGAGCGACTTCAGCAAATCAGTATTTAGATCATGTAATTAATATTCATTAATCTCAGAAACTCATCAGACCCTTAGCACATTTATATTAAACTCTCAGAGAGTTTATCATGGTAATATACAAGGCAGTGCAAAATAGATTTGCTACACTGCTGCTGCGGCAGAGCAAGTACTGAGACTCGCTACTGCCAATACATCCACAGACATGCTGCTGTGAGCATGTAAGAAATGCTGCTGCTGACCCCCATACATATCACATCAGATCTGTACAGGTGGAGCTGGGGAGGTGGAGGGTTTCTGAATCGCGCTGCATCTACTACAGCAAGCACTAGTCAAGTATTTGAATGTTGAGCAGCGAGCTCATTGGCTGCTGATACAGAAAGAATAATGAATAATGATGTTTTTATATCAGATTGTGTTAGAACGTATCAGCCTGCGCCATCTAGAGTTTCATGACAGAACTTTGCATTAAGATTAGTATTATCCCATCAGTATTATTGCTGGAAACTGAATGACTAATAATGTCTCGCCACAGCAGCCCATAATTCTGTAAATTCTATTTAATATGTCAAATATGCAACATTTTCATTCATACGTGGTTGTCATATTTTAGCTCTAATTATTAAAGTTCTATCATTAAACGATGCTTGATTGTTTTTTTTAAGTGTTGTTGTTACTTTCAAATTATATCACATATGAATGTATCTATAAAAGTGTCACTGTGCCATTTTGTGAAGAAAAGCTGGTGTGATTTGGAATGTGCCGAATCATACAAATACAATACAGCATGCCTTGAGTACCAGCTTTTATAAATGGCTTACCACACAATACAAATATTACAACATTCAACCTAAATTGCTAAACCTAAAATGTAATTTTGGAAAGTGCACAAGTTCTTTCACAGGCAGATTTCCCAGATATGACTGGCACTTCACTTTCTGTGAAGGTAATAAATTGTATTTGTTTTAGAGGAGTTTTCCTGCACAGAATCCTGCATAAAGATCAAACTAGTAAAATGTCAATTGAAGTACAGATAGAAGGCTACAACTAATGAGAAAGTATATTTAAATTTAAAAGAGTTTAAATTTAATTTAAATTTCCAAGTAAAGTTTCACATGTATTTCTACAGTCATATATCAAGACTGTTGATCTTTGTCTTAATGCAAAGTCAATGGAATATTGACAGCTGGCATCACACTCATTCAGACAGACGGCTGTTCGGGGAGGATGCTGGATACTCGAAAGATTTCCCTCAAAGAAGCATAAAAATGTGTCAATGTAGTTTTTGAACTGCTGCTTTAAAAAAAATCTTTTTCACATAGCTGTAAATCTCAAACTCGGCTATTCCTCTCAGCTTGTGAATCTTTATTGCCCCTTTGATGTTTGACTATAAGTGTCCAATATGTCTGTTTCTCCCTGCAGATCAGGAAGTGTGCAGCATCACTGGAACGAAATCTATAACTTTGTGGAACATCTGGCCCATAAGTTCATAAGGTAGGCAAAGACAGAGTCGCACAAAAATCTGTGAGTGTGCATAACTTTTTCTACATTATTGTAACGAGAGTCCACTGAAGGCGAGCGTAGTTATGAACCCAAGTGCAGTTTATTTACAAAGTGCATCCAAACAAATGAAGACTTGACTTGAGACAGACTTGACATGAAACAGGCTTGGCATGGCATGAACAGACTAAACGTGGCATGAAACAAACTAGACTCACCAACAGCAGGTTACAACGTTAATACACGACAAAGCACAAATGCAATAACTAGCAAACTTATAGCAAACTAAGCAGGTCACATGACAAGAACAACCAATCAGAACAAGACACATAGAACAAGAGAACCAATCAGAACAAGACACATTGTACATGGGAACCAATAGCAAGAGACATGAGGGCAAGGGAAGGATGACACAAACAGGAACTATAACTAACCTTCAAAATAAAAGACATGAAAACAAGAACATGAACCAAAACCAAAAACAGACCTTACAATTATGTGGATGACAAATAATGAAAAAACATGTTTAACTAAAATATTGAGTGACTAGTTGCATCTCTAATTTTTATTTGGTTTAATAAATGTTCTCTAAATTATTTTAGTGAAGTACAAATAGGAATATGTGGGATCACATTGAGACATTTGTACAATTAAACTATGCTTTTAAAATGATAATTTCAATCTAACATACATGTTTGTTATTGCATCTAGCCCTCAGTTGCGGATGTCCTTCATTGTGTTCTCCGATCAGGGCAATATTTTGATGCGGCTTACAGAAGACAGGTGAGTGAATTAATGTTATCTTCGTTATTTTGTGATTTAACTCAAGTCGTTTGCACAAATGCATTGTAGGCCTATCTACTTTTGCAGTCTGGAAGGGTTTTGACTGTAGCATGGGTTTGTGCCAACAAATGACTGTAGTTTTACACTTCTGTTACCAAAAATGAAGGCCAAATCTGTCAGAATCAGTTATGTGACAGTATGACCCGTAAAGAACGCCACATCTGCTGTAAGCATTTCCTGGCCTTGACGATCGTCTCCTTAAAGGGATAGTTCACTTAAAAATTAATATTTTCTCATCATTTATGCACTTTCAGGTTGTTCCAAACCTGATCATTTCTTCTGTTAAGCACAAAAGAAGATATTTTAAAGAATTTTGGTAACCAAATAGTAGCCGGTAGTTTTGACTTCCATAGTAGAGAAAAAAATACTATGAAAGACAATGGCTACTAGCAACTGTTTGGTTACCAACAAACAGGAACACCATGTGGGTGATTACATGATGACAGAGTTTTAATTTTTGAGTGAACTATTCCTTTAACACAGCACTTCAATGACTTCAACATGTGGCGCACAATTTCTAAGAAAATGTCATGTTTGTATGCCAAATTCATTGTGACTAAGGCTTTTCCATGTTTCTAGAAAAGTGCTGGTTGTCAAAGGTCGTCAGTGCCAATGAGTATTATTCATGGTATAATTTGTCTGTAGTTGCTGAAAATCTACTCCATCCAGAATAAACTTACACTCCTTGTCTCCTGAATCCTTGTGTGTGTTACCAGTGTTTGGTGGTTACAGTAAAACATTGCACAGACGTAGCAAGGGTAGAGCATGATTGTGGCCATGGAGTATTATTCATGACCTTTTCTCTCTCTTTCATTGTGTGCATTTGTCAGGGAACAAATACGGAAAGGTTTGGAGGAACTCGAGAAAGTGCGGCCAGGTGGAGACACTTTTATGCATGAAGGCATTCAGCGGGTGAGTTGAGCCAATAGGAACCATCTTGGCGTCAGTACCGCCCACCCAGCTATGACAAATAGCTCGAAATATCCTTCACGAAGGTTATGTTTGGCCACTAAATGGACGTAAAAACATAAAACTGTTGAGTTTTTAAACGATCTTTCACAGCTGGGTAAATTTATTCCTCATCTGTCTGTGAAATAACCAGTCACTGTGAATGTTGTTTGATCTGCATGAGATTACAGTATTTCTGATGTTTTTCTTTTGTCTTTTTTTTGTGTGCTACTAGGCCAGCGAACAGATTTACTATGGTAACACAGAGGGTAGGTCCATTTCAAACACATCTTGCTGAAAGAAGAAACAGTTTAGACTAGTTTAAGTAATCTTCAAGGTGGTCTTAACTGGTTTTAGATTACTTGCACAAAATGGTTAAATTTGTTATAGTTGCAGGTAGACCAGCTTAAAGGGATAGTTCACCATGTTGTTTCAAACCCCTATGGATTTCTTACTTCTGTTAAACACAAAAGAAGATATTTTGAAGAATGTTGGCAGCCAAATCGTTGACGGTAGCCATTGACTCCCATTGTAGGCCAGCTAGTAAGTGCTGTGCAGGTAAACCTCACTCCCTTGATCTCAAGAAGTACACTAGCAACTGATGCCAGAGACTGTGGTCTTTAGCGTCCTTGTTAGCACGCCCGCCTCCCATGTCGAAAATGCCGAATCCCGCTCAGAGCAACAACAAGGGGAGCAGATTACGCATAAAATGTAAAAAAAAAAAATACTATCTAAGCCCATGGCTACCGTCAACTCTTTGTTCTTCTTTTGTGTTTAAAAGAAGAAATTCATACAGGTTTGCAACAACTTGAGGGTAACCTGATCTCATGATCAATAAGTACATATCACTGCAGTTTCCAACAGAAATGAACACTAGAGGCGGTAAAACAGCGAGCACTTGTAATCGTTTTCGTACATAGCTCCATATGTTTCGCTTTCCAGGCTTAGTTTTCTCATTAGCTCAGCCGGCACGGAATTGGGCTTAGGATGAAAAATGCATGCTTGCGTTTGCGTTTTTACGTCACATTCACTTTTGTTCATACTATCGGGTAGGTTTAGGTGTAGTGCAGATGGTACGTTATTTTAAAATATCACAGAGCATTACAGTTAGCACCACTCAATAGACATTTCAAGTCAGAACTGCGGTGATGCACAAAACCAACGTCACATAAAACGTACCATATGTACGTTCATCTTTTCTGGGGAAAATATAAACACTCTTTTAGCGCTACTCAGTGGACATCAAATATGTCACGAAATGTACATGGCACTACGTATTTCGCGTCTCGCAATAAAGTTCCTACACGTTTTCGTCATGAGATCAGGCTCGAATAAATGATGACAGAAATTTCATTTTTGGGTCGTAAAACCAGTCCCTGGTAGCACACGTACATCACGGAGATATCTATTTGACATCTGCATTTACATCTGCAAGATGTATTTTTTTTAGTGTTTGCTCATCTGCAATACATCTAAAGGATGTTTTCTATCAGATGTCAAATAGATGTTTATTAGATGTCTCTTAAGATGTTTATGATTTAGAATGTATGTGAAACTGACGTCTTACAGACGTCTGTCAGATGTACACAGCAGATGCTTTCCAGATCAAGTGATCTTTAACAGATATCTTGCAGATGTACGTGTGCTATCTGGGGTATGAAATTGACGCTTATACTGTGACCAGCTGAGCCTATTTAGCTGGTTTAGGCTGTTTCAATTGAACATATGTACTGTTTATCCCCCTCATATTGTTCATTTAGAAATCAGAATTACTTGCTACTGCTAGCTAGTTTCACCATGTTGCATGTTCCTCTGTAAAACGGATTAAAAATGTCAGTCAAAATCTGGCATTAAGTTGCAAACATGATGCAAACTTTGTTTCTGTGTGAAGGATACCGCACAGCCAGTGTGATCATCGCCCTCACAGATGGAGAACTGCATGAAAATCTCTTCTATTACGCTGAGAGAGAGGTAAGAATGATGAAAGACAGAAGGAGAGAAAGAAAAGAGTGGAGGGCTTGACAGTCCCCTCTGAAAAAGAAGTGTGATTTATCTTAATTTTAAAAAAGAGTTTATTATGGAAATAATACTTTAAAAGAATATACTTGAATGTAATGTTTTTGGACATTTGTTTGCATGTTGTTTGTCATGTTTGCATAAAAATGTATTGTAGATTAAATTTGTATCAATTGCAATTATTAGCTGAAACTATGACTCTCTTAATTAGGACTTAAGTACATCTTTATGGCCCGGTTTCACAGACAGGGCTTAGACTAAGCCAGGATTAGGCCATAGTTTAATTAGGACATTTAAGTAATTTTTATAAATATGCTTAGAAAAAAACATTACTAGTGTGCTTTTTAGGACAAATCAAAGGCACTTATATATTTTAAGATCAGTCAGTGCAAGTTTCTTTAAGTTGAAACTGCTCAGAATTACATTTTAGTCTAGGACTAGGCTTAAGCCATGTCTGTGAAACCGGGGGTATATGTCATTTATAATGAAATCCATTGTCTTTAAAATATGGGTTAAAGGGTTCTGCCAAATGTACACTACTTATAAGAATTTATGGTAAACTAAAGTATGCTTTATTGTCATTTCTAACTTGTATGTCATGTACTTAAATATATTTGAAATTACACATTTGTTATGATGAAATGGCAATTTAGTACATTTAAAAATGTTAAGTAATACATTAAAAACACACTAAAGTTATAATTATAATAAAGTACTTTACATGTGCTTTAGTTTGTTACACATCATAATCATAAGTGTACTTCTTTAAAGCATGACAAAATATTATTAAAACATAAAGATGTAAAATGTAGTTTAACACTTAATTTGACATTATTACAAAGTGCACTTTAAGTCCACTTAAATGGCATTTTATTTCATTAATGTTATATTATCTGCAAGTTTTTTTTATAGACTTTTTAGGATTTGAAGTACACTACAAGTGCACATTCAGTGCAATGACTTTTATTTTATTTTCACAAGGGGTGTGGTCACTGCAAGCAATGTTTACTTTGGTGTTCACGAGGTGAAGTCAGGGTCATCGGTGGCCTATTTGAATTAATTTGCATGCTGGGAATTACATCACACATTTCTCTTTTCTTCATCATCCTGTAACACAGATGGTCACAATATTACAGCAGTATCAAGTGATAAGAACCATATCTTTGCTTAAACGAATAATAAAGAACAGCAAATCTTGTGAGCTATGATAAATAGTATAAATCATCAAAATGTATTTTTATGTACAAAATGTCAGCCACACTCTCTGAAATAATAAGTGTACTTATCCCCATATTTTGACCTACTTTTGCTTTCAGCTTCAACCAACAAAGACATTATTCAGCATCTAATGATCAGAATTACCCAGCATCCTCTTAGATGTTCAGCTTCACCAGGCAGTGCCAAAAGCATGAGCTGTGGATGAAGCAGTTAACGGCTAATAGTTTGCAGGTGTCTGAAGTGTTTCTGCTCTGTTTCCCTCAGGCCAATCGCTCTCGCAGCCTGGGTGCCACTGTGTACTGCGTAGGAGTGAAGGATTTCAATGAGACTCAGGTGTGTTTGTGTGTGTTGTGTTTGGTGGTGTGGTAAGCTTTAAAACTAGATCTTGGCACTTATGCCAAAGTGTTACAAGATTTTTATAAATTATGCTTGGGGGGTATATGAACTAGCACTTGTTCAAGCAAGTATATATTTTGTAATACGTTTTTTAAATTTACTTTTCACTTTTCCTAGCTGGCCAAGATCGCTGACAGCAAAGATCATGTCTTTCCAGTAAATGATGGCTTTGAAGCTCTACAAGGTGTCATTGGTTCGGTGAGTGTTTATGTAAATGATTTAATACAGTAAATTGCATTCTATGTGGAAAAATTAAAGTAACACTTTAATAATTATATAAAACAAATACCATTATGATTGTTTACATTCATTTAACTCAACTTTATTATTTGTCAGGTTTTTACCTTTCTTTTTTTTTCCAGCATTAATTACAGTGCATCACTGCAGGTTGTAATTTTGGTACCACATTGATTTAATATTTTAAATAAAGTAATTTCGTTTAAGCAATTAAACTCAGGTTTTTAATTTAAATTAGGTGATTTTTTTTTTTTTACAATGAAAAGTTCATCATGATCGCTCATTCATGCACGCTCTATGCATTGCTTTCTTTTTGCTGAATTAATTTAATACTAATTTGAACAGTTTCAGAAAAGTACCTAGACATCCATCAGAACCTCCTGTAGTTTGCAATTTGAAATATTAGTTAGTGGTCATGCAATATATCGCCAAAGGCCAATATGTTGGCTAATTTTTATTGTGATTTAGTATTTTAGCATTTTCTTTTCCATTATTACTAAGTACCATCAGAATTCAGCAAATGCACACACACACACATATATATATATATATATATATATATATATATTTTTTAGCATAAAATTAGTACTACCTTATATTAATTTGAAAAAAAATTTGACTTCCTTTTTGTTCACATTTTTAACAATTTTCTTTATTTTTGAAAAATGTTATAATAAGATTACAGAATCAAGTATAAGTATAAATCTGTTTATTTTTTATTTCAAGTTTCATTTTTTAATATGTGATTTCAAATTATTTATTTCTAATAAATATTATGCAAAATAAATATACATTTCATTTCAGCAATTCTTATGCAAGTGTTATATCTTTAAATTAAACAGTGTGATATCGTATCAGCTTTATATTGGCCAGCTACCACCCTGCTGTCTAAGATAGCGGCCTTCACAAAATCAGTCTCCATCAACCATTAATATGAATGGCTGTCAGTGGAGAAAGATGCTTTTCAGATGCTTTAGCAGCAGGGGCAAACAGAGTCATGCCAACCAGACAAAGCTTGGGTAAAAATTACCCCAAGAAACAGCGTCTTAATGAAAAAACAACAGAAGAATTAAAGAAAAACACAGAAGTGAAGAACAACAAACAAGAATATTCATTCAGTCCCGTCTGAAGATGCTGGATTGTCTGCAGTATCAGAGAGACCCGCCATGCCCTGCCTGGACCGCTTTGATCCCACGGTCTGCTGGAGTCTGTCCAAACACCATCAAAGCCCGTTCACCGTGTCCCTTCTTTTTGCAATGAAAGCTAATGATTTCTATTTTTTTAAGCTCCAAAGCCGAGGTGGAAGAAAAGAGGAGATGTTTGGGTAAAGACTCATCTCGCCCATGCATAGGTTGACTGTTTCATGAGCTGAGACTGGGGTCAGTCCAGCTGGCCTCCATCTGCCGTCAATTAGCTGCATGCTGAAAGCTCTTGGCCGAAGCTCAGGAGAAGAGTGTCGTAAATCAGCAGGGACCTTGGGATCTGAAAGCATACTTCCATAGATGACAGAGGAAGGCGGTATACATGTAGATAAAAACAACCTCGCCACACATAGGTGCTGGTATGGCTGATGAAGGCTATTTCCAAGACGAGAGGAAAGAGACGGAGAAAGCAGATGTGCTGTTCAAAACAAAAATGCCACATGAGGATTGTCCTGTTGAGGCTCTTGAAGGAGAGGTGTTGCTACGATTGGTGGATTCTTTAAGATAAAATAAACTTGTTCTGCAAAAAAAAACTGACAATGGAAAGATTTCTCCATTTGCTATTTCCATTAACTGTTTGTTAGATGAATTTAAAGGGGCTGTTCACAACAAACCGACCATTCTGCCATGATTTATTCACCCTCAAGTTATTCCAAAACCTGTATGTTCTGTTGAAAATAAGGAAATAGATTTTGAAGAATGTTGGTAACCAAACGGTTTCTGGTCTCCACTGATTTCCACTGTATTATTTCCATACTATGGAAGTCAATGGCTACCAGCAGCTGTTTGCATTCTTCATAATATGTGACTCTGGACCACAAAATCAGTCATAAGGGTCAATTTTTCGAAATTTCGAAATAAGCTTTCCATTGATGTATGGTTTGTTATAATTGGACAATATTTGGCTGAGATACAACTATTTGAAAATCTGGAATCTGAGGGTGCAAAAAAATCCAAATATTGAGAAAATCACCTTTAAAGTTGTCCAAATGAAGTTCTTAGCAATGCATATTACTAATCAAAAATGAAGTTTTGATATATTTACAGTGAGAAATTTACAAAATATCTTCATGGAACATGATCTTTACTTAATGTCCTAATGATTTTTGGCATAAAAGAAAAATCTATCATTTTGACCCATACACTGTATTTTTGGCTATTGCTACAAACATACCCCAGCGACTTAAGACTGGTTTTGTGGTTCAGGGTCACATATGTTCTTTTGTGTTCAGTAGAAGAAAGGAACAATTCAAGGGTGAGTAATCACACCCTTGAATTGACAAAAACCAATTTTGGGTGAACTGGCCATTTAAAGACATTGAACTGAATGCTCATTTAGCTTTACTAGCTCAGCTGACCTAGTTGTCTATCTACTGAGTTTCTCTTTGTACCCATCAGATCTTGAAGAAATCCTGCATAGAGATTCTAGCTGCTGAACCTTCCAGTATCTGTGCTGGAGGTGAGTACAGTTCTCACTAGATCAACCGCTTGAGCCACAGCATTAAGGTCTGTTCAAGCAGCGAACAGTCCTCCAGAATAATAGATCTGATACAGAAAGCCATCATTTGATCAAAAGCCCAGAAGTGAGGTTTGATTCTGTTGATTTTAATATCTAAAAATTATACACTTACACACCTTTAACACAGTGGTTTTATAGAGACAAAAAAAATGTGCTGTTGGAACTTTAAAAAGGCACTTAAAATGAATTAAATATTTGAGTTCATTTTATTTAGCAGTAAGTTGTTGACTTTAACCATTCAAAATTGCAAACGTACTTTCAAAGAATGTGCAGTTTGTAGTGCTTTGTACAGTATGTAAGAGTGAATGTGTGACCACATTTACTGATGTCTAGCAAATTTTCTCAGACAAAATCTACTCATTTCAATAGGAATCCACACAATCTGGAATTTCGAATGAGGGTGAAAGATTCCCCCACAAATTTCACAATGGGCTCAAGTGGGTCATGTGAATTTGCCGTGTTGACCAGCAGAAAGCTGTTTGGTTTGAAAGTGACTTTGATACGAGTTACCATACTATTGACAATAGACAATGGACCTTTCCACCCACAAAATTTTTCCAAAATATCGCTAATATGAAAAAAAGAAGAAAACCATGATCATGATATTTTTTAGAAAATAAAACTTCTTGTACATTTTTATTGATGCCTCTGATTTGTTTTATCGCAACTGTCTTTCAGAATTCGCTACGTGACTTAACATTGTTATGTGTGAACTTCTTGTTTTAAAGAGGTTTTCCAAGTCGTCGTGAGAGGAAATGGATTCCTTCATGCTAGAAATGTGGACAAGGTTCTTTGCAGCTTCAGAATAAATGACACTCTTACCAGAAGTAAGTACCTTGAAATTCTGCCAACTTTGTGCAATTTTTTTAAAATAATAGTTCTGACATTATTTACTTTGTGCAGTGAACAGACCTGAAGAACAGACCTGAGGCTTTTACACTGAACAAAAAAATAATAAATGCAACACTTTTGTTTTTGCCCCCATTTTTCATGAGCTGAACTCAAAGATCTAAGACTTTTTCTATGTACACAAAAGGCCTATTTCTCTCAAATATTGTTCACAAATCTGTCTAAATCTGTGTTAGTGAGCACTTCTCCTTTGCCGAGATAATCCATCCACCTCACAGGTGTGGCATATCAGGATGCTGATTAGACAGCATGATTATTGCACAGGTGTGCCTTAGGCTGGCCACAATAAAAGGCCACTCTAAAATGTGCAGTTTTACTGTATTGGGGGGTCTGAAAACCAGTCAGTATCTGGTGTGACCACCATTTGCCTCACGCAGTGCAACACATCTCCTTCGCATAGAGTTGATCAGGTTGTTGATTGTGGCCTGTGGAATGTTGGTCCACTCCTCTTCAATGGCTGTGCGAAGTTGCTGGATATTGGATATAAAATACAGATATCAGTTGGTTGTCAGTCAAACACTGGTTTTCAAGGTCTCATAACATGTGCTATAATCTCCATATCTGATTTGAGTTGTCTGTAAAAATTAATCGTGAATGATGATTTAAATTTCAGTCTGTTCCTCATTCAAAGCTATTGTATAGCTATTGAAGACTTCATATATAGCGATATGGTGATATGGACTACTTTTATGATGCATTTATGATGATTATTTGCAGAGACCTTTGTTAACTTTAAAGTGTTGTTTCATGGAAAGATGTTTTGTGTTTCACAGAAAGAAAAAAAAAGACAGTCATGGCGTTATGGCACGGCAGGAGGGTTTTCATTTTGGGGTTGAACTATGCCTTTAATCCGACCATTACATTACATTGCATTACCAAGAACATGTATGCTGAACACATCACTGACTCAATGAAGACTATTAAACAGGGTTAAATGTTGTGTGGGATGACAGCAGTCTTATATAAGACATTTCTGTGACTTTCTTGCGTAATTGCCATATGGTTGGAATGATTTGTGTCAGAATCTATAAACCCTTCTGATTAGCTATCATTTTTCCACCGAATGTCCCAGAAGACTCATTTTCATAGAAAACTAGGAACGGCCAACAATGCCATGCCAGTCCCATTTGTTTTTTTGGCTAATAGTTTTTAAAGGCTACATTAGGAGTTTTACAGGATGGATTCCTGCCAAATCAAGGAGATATAAGAAAGAAACGCTGCTACACAAAAGGCTGACCGCATTCGCAAAGCCCATCAGGCAAATTTCAGCTCTACCTCTTGCAGTTTTTACTGCAGGTCTCATGTTTAAACAGGATCTGTGTATTTCTTGCACACTGTAGTGTTGCAGAGCCTGGCAAATGAGTCACAGGAATGATTAAATTAAATTAGTATGCTAGCAGAAGTACAGTGAATCATAACCGAATTTTGCTTTAGGATGCAAATTTTATATGGGACATCAAATGGTAACAAAACCACGGGAAAATGTAACTATTTTATGAGGTGACAATTTTGTGTAAATGCATACGATTTGGATTGTGCAAAACATGATTAAAGGAATAGTTCACCCAAAAATGAAAACTTCTTGATAATTTACTTTTTTCTTCAGTAGAACATTAAAGAAGATTTTTAGCTGAAAGCATGGTCCATAGTGATTCATAAAATGCAAGTCAGTGGCTGCCCATTTATGAGAATAAAAAAAAGCATATCAGTCTCCTGACGTCTTATGAAGCAAAACAATCAGTCTGTGCAAGAAACTGAACATTATTTACAGCATTATTACCTGTAATCCACAGCCTCAGGCAAAAAAAGGCATAATCATAGGACATACAAATGCAGTCTTACAAGCTAATATGAATTAAGGCCCGTTCACACTAAGAACGATAACTATAAAGATAAAGTTATTGTTTAAATGACTTTTACAACTTTAACAATAACGGCACAGAGGAATGATGTTGTTGGAATCATTTTCGAAACAATTAATTTCCAGCTGATGAAGAATAAAAACATTTGGCAATCAGAATCCATCCTGCTTTAAATATCTTGAGCATTTGAAGTGGCAGACAAGACAACATAATGGTAGTGCGCAATTATAATATACAGAATGTTAGCATCCGTTGGTATGGACATTTAATATAGCTAATAATTAACCAATATCGTTATAGTTAACATTGTTTTAGCCACTAATTCAGCAAACAGTAAAATAGTTACAAACTGCCATGAGATTGTGTTGTTGGCAACAGAGTTGCAATACATGGTGTCACCACTTGAGAATGTTTTTGTAAAGGCAAAGCTTTTTGTAAATGAAGAGTTGTTTTCTGCTTCAGCGGCAAGCAAAACAGAGTGCCATGGTTCACATATGTCCCATGATGGCTCAAATTAATTACTACGGCAGTTATGGAAAAAATGTTTAAGCATTGTATATTTAACAAAATCTGCTGTTAATTGTCTGGCGACTTTCTTTTTTGAAGTGAAGCAATTAAAGTGCAAGTGATTTTATGTTGACATTTCATATACAGCAATACTGTAATGGTATTAAAGCTTCAGGGAGGGTCTCATTCTCTCCAAACAATCGTAATTTCATTAAAATTGGCACTGGTTGTAGATCAAAGCCCAGTCATCTGACTTCAATCCTATTTTACAGTATCAGTAATGGGTAACAGCTTTGGTGCTTCGCACCTCCTTGCCTGTCTGTGCTCTGATTAAAGCCGGACGTTTCAAACGTGACACCATGCTAATTGTTTGTGTCCGATAAAGATCAGAACATCTGGTTAATGAGTGTAACTGTGTCATGGAAGCAATTTGACCTTTTTCAGTCCACCTCTCAGCAAACCGGTCCCGCTTTCCCATCCTCAAGGCATATTCCCAGACCTACACCAAATTTACTCTGACTTTGAGGAGGCCTGCTGTTTATTTGCTCTTGACCACTGTAAACACTAGAGAGGATATCCTGTAAATGAATGATAATGTCCATCATGCACAAACCTGCTCTCCTTACTTTGAGTCCAAGGCTGATGGCAGGCTGTCGGAAAAGAGCCATGTGTGGTTACAGCATGTTGATCTTCTGCCTTGCTTCTGACTAGTCTGTAGATTTGAAATTTTCACACTGTCCTAATTAGAATAGAAGATGAGTATCAGTGCATCTAAATATTACAATATACATGGTTGGACAAAATTATGTGAATACCCATTATTATATGGGTTAATATCATTTGTGTAGGCTACAGTAAAAAAAATGCTGTAATTATGTTTTATTTATCTTTTCGTTGTCTGTATTCTCTAGTTTGTGTATCAGTGTAGTGTAAGTTGTGTTTAGTGCAAGTCTTGTGTGAAATGAGTGACTGTCAAATTTCCAAAGAGGACAGATCATGGGAACCCGTTTAGCAGAAGTGTCTATAACCCTAACAGCCCAATTGTTTAGTGATTTAAGAACAACAGTCTTTACGATCATGACAAGAAGAATAGTGGTTGAAAACTTAAACTGAATGATAGGGACTGTCAAACCCTAAGGATTGTGTTCAAACAACACAGAATTTCTGCAGCAAAGTGACAGCAAACATCAATAGTCATTTTGAAGACCCTGTTTCCTCACAGAGAACTTCACAAAGCCAACATCCATGAAAGAGCTAAAACTTTAATTACAGACACCAATGAAAAAAGTGAAAAAGATGGTGTCATAATCATAAAACCTGGACAGTTGGAGCACCAACATGAACTTCAACATCTGCCCTGACCAGACAAATCACCTGACTTGAATATTATCAAACCCCTGTGGATAGTTTTGGAGAGAAGAGTGAGAAGCTGATTCCTTCCTCCAATCTATACAACATCAAACAGTAGACTATTCAGAAGCTGTATGAATCTATTCTAAGAAGGTTGGAAGCTTTATTAAAGGTAAAAACCTCAGTAAAGAAATACTGCCTATTTCCCAGGTGTTCACATTTTTTCTGACCTTGGATTTGCTTTGATGTATACAGTTTTATACGTTTACTAATGTGTGCCTATGCATGCTGATTGGGTCAATATTACCCACAATTCCTTGTGCTACAGAAGAGAAGTTTGTGATGTTACACTAAAGCCCAAAGTGTTTTGACACAAATAGTTTCGCCGTTCGTCATATTCACAGGTTTTTGCCTGATTGCAGTATGCATCAGACGGTCATTGAATGGACTGGGGGCGGTTTGGGGGTGACTAGACTAGCTGTCTTTGACTTTCATTTCCTTTCTTTAACCTCGAAAAAAATCCTCAAGCAGTCAGATGATTGCATAAGAAATACAAGGGCTGTTGAATTCATCCCAGTGACCATTTAGCTCTCGAAAGGCTCAGACGCAATTTGGGATCAACAGTAAGTCTTATTGATTTATCACGCAAGTCGAAACCATGTGCACATGTCTTTACTTAGTAGTACAACATAACCTTCCCTCATGTGCTATGGGTAAACAGCCCAATAAAGCACAATGACAACATGACCCTCTGCCAGAATTCTGATTCTTTGGGATTTGAGCCGAACGCCTACACCAACAAACAGCTTTCTACAGGATAAAAAAACACAGAAGTGTTATATTTGTAAATTTTCTTCTGCATTCTTGCTTTGGCTGTGGCAAGTACTAATGCACCAATTTGTCCATTCGATTTTTTTTTTGAGTGTAGTAATACGGAGTTGCATCTGAGAGATATAACATAAATATTCGATTACAAGAACAAGCCTTTACATCTGCAGTTTGTTGTTTTTGGGTGATTTTAGGCCTCCACTGGCGTCTCAGTTGGAGGCCCTTGACAGTCAGAGGTTTTGGAGCACTGGCCCCATTACCCCTGTTCTGTAATCCATGACCCACTTCTCTTTCCTTTTGGATACTTTAGGGCTACCAGGGGGTTAAGTGCTTTGCATAAGAGTTGATTCTAGGTTCTAGCCTTGAACATTTGAATCCAATGTGATAAAAATGTAGTTGATGTTTTGCGACGACTAAAAATGAGGTGCAGTCTTTCCTCAGCAACTGCAGCTGTTTTTATATCAACCGTCCTCTTATGCAACAAGGAATCAGACGGCAATATGCAAATATTTCATGCTGTATTTTCCAGATTTGCTGTTTGAAATGTGATTGTGTATTTGTATTTTTTATTAGTGGTGAAGCCGTTGGTAGTGGAGGACACATATCTGCTCTGTCCAGCTCCTGTCCTTCGAGAGGAGGGAACGTAAGTGTATCAGATAAATATTTGTACTTTCTGTCTAGTGGCAGAAATGTTAACTATGGCTCATTAAGGAATGCAATGTAGTGTTTTCAAAGGATTTAAATAATTTTTTACATTGTGTATTGCAGGGCAGCCTCCCTTTATGTTAGCATGAACGAAGGCCTGAGTTTTATCTCAAGTTCTGTTACTATCACCACTGTAAGCTGTGTAAGTATTATTCTAAATAATATTTAGTGCTTTATTACTTGTGTTTTTGTGTTTAACAACCAGTGTTGGGGAAGCTACTGTACACTACTGTTCAACAGTTTGGTGTCAGTAAGATTTATGTTTTTGACAGAAGAGTCTTTGAACCAATGTTGCATTTATCTGGTCAAAACCAGAAATATTTTGAATGTTATTACAGATTAAAACTAGATGAGATTGTGAACAAACTTTGAGGTTGGCTTGAGCAAGCCTAACCTGAAAGTTTGAAGCAGTTATAAAAAAAAAGTTTGAATGTTTAGATAGCATGACATTCTAGCATGCTTTAGCACATTAGAATGTTGTTAGCATGTTTTTAATCATAATTAGCATGTTGTTAGCAATTCTTTAGCATGATTACCATGTTGTTAGCATGTTGCTAGTATGTTTCTAGTATGATTACTGTATTGCTAGCATGGTACTAGCATGATTTACATGTCGATATCATGATTAGCATGTTGTTAGCATGTTTTGTCCTGATTAGTATGTGGTTAACATTATTAGCATGTTGTTAGCATGTTTCTAGCATGATTACCATGTTGCTGGTTTATTGCTAGCATGGAATAGTGGGATTGGCATGTTGCTAATGTGTTTCTAGGATGAATACCATGTCATTAGCATACTGCTAACATGTTTTAGAATGATGCTAGCATGATATTGCACATTGCAAGAGGAAGCAGAAGCTTAAATAGGCTAGCAGATCAGTGTGTTGGCTTTCTTGAGCCAACCTAATAACTGTTTCAGATTTTAATATATTTTAAAAAGTAGTCCTATTCCTGTGATGTTAAAGCTGAATTTTTAGCATCATTACTCCAGTCTTCAGTGTCACATGATCTGCAATAATAAATGCAAGAAATATTTATTATTAGTATCAATGCTGTAAACAGTTGTGCTACTAAAGGGTGGAAAGTGTGGAGTTTTTTTTTTTTTCAGGATTATTTGATGAAGGAAAGTTTGAATGTTAAATTTTATTTAACATTCTAAAAATCATCACTGTCACTTTTGATCTTTTTATGAGCTCTTGCTGAATAAATGTATCAATTAATAAATAACAAATAAATAAATAAATAAAATAAATATTGACCACAAGCTTTTGATTCGTGTATCAAATTGCTTAATGTTGGAAGAAGTAGCTTGTTGCTGGAGCTGCACTATTTTAAATATAGTTTCCTTGCTTTCATGCAACTGAAAAATATAATGAAGTTATATATTAATCACAAGGCTTGAACCAGCAGTACTACTCAAAATGATACCCTAGCTAACACTCATTGCTGTAGTGTTTTAGCTTTTGAAAATGCAGCCAAATTACTGTGAAAAATGTGTTAAAGAAACGTAAACAAAAGGTTCTACAGGCTGGGAACGAAAACAAAATTATGGTAAAAAATTTATTAAAAGGATTGCTGGAATGTCAGATGCCTATAAAGTGGAGCCAGTCAAAGCTCTTTAGAAAAGCACAATGTGTTTCCCACCAGACAAATCAAAAAGCTTCTCATGAGCCAATGGGTTATGAAATCTCCCAGCGAGATCACTTGTAACTTAGTTCATCCTCTCGTTTAATAACCATCCCTTTCAGCATGCATCATCTGTTATTTTCATAACTAGCACCCTTTCATGCAACCAGTGTTTGAACTAAAGAAACTGAACAGCTGACATCATCTTATTGTTCCATTACATTTTCCAAATGTTTTTTTCTGAATGTCATTTGGATCTAATGTCATAACAAAAAACAGTCCCACTTAGAGAAGTGTTCATATGTGTTCCTCTCTGCAGTCTGATGGTACGATCCTGGCCATAGCACTACTGATAGTGATGCTACTGCTGATTCTGGCTCTCCTCTGGTGGTTTTGGCCTCTCTGCTGCACTGTGGTGAGTCCTCTGCATGGAAAATCTTGAGCTTACTCAAACAGAAGCCCTGCTACATATTAGGACTTAAATGCAGACCTGCACAAAATCTGCATCTGCAGAATTGCACAGAAAACTCAGTGGATTTCCTAACCTGGGGTGGGGTGCATTTCCAAAAAGCACCAGCTATGTTCACAAGTTCCATCGTTACCAACACGGTTCAGCAATTCGGTGTTTCAGCAAACATTGACGAAGAGCATTGCAAACTTGTGTGGTCGCAACTACAGCTCTCGTTGGAAGAAAACTATTACTATATCACCACCTGCATGATATTAACTATAGTTGTATTGTTGAACTTGTGTGGTTTGAACAGCAGATTACTAAGTTACTACTTAGTACTAAATTAAGATTTCAGGAAACAGTTTTGACTAGATTATTTCTTCAGTTATGACTCGTATTGTGGTAGTTAATCAGAGAGTTATGTCACTGAATAGGAAGTGACTGCACACATTTTTGCTAAATCTGAGGGTTACACTTGATTTCATCCACTTTAGACATTCTACTAACTTTAAGTAACTTTGCAACTTTGTCAACTAACTCTCACTAGAGTATTAGAGCCAGATTTACTAAACAAGCCAAATTAGAGGGAGAGCATAATTCCAAAAAAGTGCCGATTGGAGTGGAAATTTCTCCGGATGATCTATTGATAATGCGCAAATTAAAGAAAACAGAACTCTTACTAATGCATATGCAAAATACCTGCATCCATGCCCTTTTATCAATAATTTTTCACGGTGCATGTTTAGTTAATCCTGAAAGTACTTTTTAACCCCAAAAAAGTTTGTGCAGGTACAAGCTGCTAATAAATTTGGCCCGTAGTCTATATTAGTAGATCTTTAAGCCCATAACTTCGGCCACGTACACAGCGTATGCGCGAGGTCAACGTTGAGACAGAATGAGTCAACAGGTGATACTGCGCATGTGTCGAACTCGTCTATCCACAGTTGAATATACTTGAAAATTTAAGTATAGCAGCGACTTTAGTACTGACGTACTATAGTTGCGGTACTTGTAGTTGACCTTCAAAATAAAGTGTTAGATATTATGCAGACAGTCTATTGATGACTGGTAGTTTTTGCAGTTGCAAAGTTACTTACAGTTAGTAGAATGTGTAAAGTGGACTACTGAAATAAATTGTTAACATTAACAATAGAAATGTTGCCATGGAAAAAAAATAGTCACCTTTTAAAATCATTTATAGTTGGCTTTGCTGCACTTGAACTTAGGTATGGTTAAGGGTCAGATTTAAGAAAAAATGCATGGCTCTTGCTTGATTTTAAATGTCGATTAAAAAGTTGCCATTTGTTTAGTATATTTTTAATGTTATTAAAACCGCACCTGTATTAGAAAAAAGTTTTTTTCCCATTAAGTTGCATTTTCTGCCAAATTCTAACTTTAGTCAAACCACACTTAATTCTAACCAAAATTATTCACATTTCTCATCCTTTCTTAGTTACTAAATATTTGGTCTAATTTGTTAATAATTAATAACAATCAGCTACCAGTAGGGGGATATTCACACAGAACACACTTTTGTGTTTAAAAATGTGAGACACAGGGCCGCAGAATTTAAAAGAAAAGAAGCAAGGTCTAGAAGTTTAACTTACTTTTAACTTACTTTTTAGAATGTGCTTGTATCTCTGGTCAAACACATCCACAAAGTGCATGTTAATATAGAAGAACAATGGGAAAGCAGTGCAGTGGAATGCAAAAGCATGTTCCGTGTGAATCCCGCCTAAGTAAGTAGTACTCTCAGCTGCACAATTTACTGTGTTTATAATCATTTATATTCCCCCCACAATCAATGCGGAAAAAGTGCAGATACTGTGTGGTCTTATTACGTGGTTAGATACCGATATACAAAAGAATTCATTATTTTGTTCATAAGTACACAGAATGGGCCACAGCCATGGTTCTTATGTCATGGGGTATTGGTGACTGAGAACGGACCAATAACAAATTAAGATTTAATTAAAGATGATTTCATTAAATGTGGGGAAGAGTACTCATCTTTCAAAAACATGAGAGTACATTTGAAGTTTGTGCCAATATAAAATATTAATATCTTCTTGGCTGTCTCTTCAACTGTATTTCTAAATGAATATTTTTTGGGACGATGCATTACACATCAAATTTTCCAACTATACCACTCTGAGCTTTTGGAACATCTAACCACTACATACGAGAATTACAGTTGGCAGATGATTTGCTTACACTGGACTAGAACTACACTCCCCTCGTATAAAAGATGAATGTGTTCAATAAGGATTCATATCTGACAAACCTGTTGGATTTCTATTTTTCCAGTAATTATATAAATACACCAGGGCGACTTGAGCTAAACTCCATTACCCAAAGAGACATTTTAGATGTGACAGGCCTATAGGGACACATGGGCGAAGATGTTTCCTTTAAAGGGTAACTGTACCTTTGCACCTTTAATCTGGATGACCTTTGGTTGTTGCCTGATCTTTCTTCCAGGTCTGTTTGTTTTGACCATGTAATGAGCCTTTCTGTTGCTAGGCTGAACTCCAGTGGTGTCCAGGCAGTCTGTGCAGGTTGAGTTGGGTTAGCTTTCATGCCCTATTTGTCCTTTAATGACTTGTTAAGCCCTGACTGAGTATATTAGACTCACGCAGAGTCAAGGCCACCTGGGATTTGTGGACAAATTGGTTCAACAACTCTTGGATCTGACATCACCTTTGAACTCTCAAGGTCAAACGTCAGAAGTGAGTTTCCTCATTCCTCATTGCAAGTGCATATGTGGAACCTTCTTTTACACAAAGAAAGTTTGAGTATAAGAATTTAGAGGGGAAGAAAGCATCTAGTCTTGGACTCTGACTCATCATAGACTTGGGAGCATGTGGACTTGGTCTTGACCCTCATCTGGTCTTTGTCTTGACTGACTCGAATGAGCTGGTCCCGTCTACAACACTGGGCAATGCTGCTCTTTTACTTGTGTAAATGGTCCTACTTGCAACACTCTAAGTGGCAATCGAAGCAGCGTCAACCAGCATGGGTTTTTGGTGTAGTCAGTAACAAGACCAGGGAAGTGAAGGAATAATAGCTAGTGCAGTGGCTGCGATATATACATAAACCTACCAACATTCGTCACCAAAACTTACTGCGAAAGGAAAACGTTTTTGTCGCATAACATTGGATTTATGGAAATGCTGTCATTTCACAATAGGTTTTTTGTTATTGACATTTAAAAAATATCGCAAAAGTTTTGCGCAAATCTGTAATGGAAACCAGGCTAGTGTCAATTTTGCAGATTATGAACAAATTCAATTCTAAAGCAGACGACAATAGTATTCAGCTCAATTCCATTCAACTTGTGTTCTCATCTGATAATGTCAATGACAAATCAGTAATGTTACTGAATATTTCATGACTTTCATATCCCAGCTAAGCAAGCCAAAGGCAACAGTGGCAAGGAACCCAAACTTCATCAGTTGACAGAAATGGAATGGAAAACTTGGGAGAAACCGGTCTCAGTCGGGGGACCAGTTCTCCTCTGGCCAAATGAACAAACGATGTGATACTGCATCACACTGGTGTTAGGTGGGAAGGAAGAGTTGTAGTATCTCCAGCTGCCGTAGTAGGAGACTGGCTTATCAGTGGACTTGAATCTGTGCCAAGATCTTATCTATTTGATAGACAAGGTACACTAGCTTAACCAATGTAACCTCGATGGTGACCAGCCAAAACCCCAAAACATATCTCATACTGGTCAATGAGATGGTTTTGATAGATACTTTAAGATAAATAACAGCAGAACCTGTTATGGTCTTGTCCCAAAGTGTCAAATCCTGCTCCTAGAGGGACATCTTCTAGCAGAGGTTAGCTCCAACCCCAATTAAACACATCTGGACCAGAAAATCATGAGATCACTAGAATCTTCCAGGTCGGTGTGTTGGAGCAGGTTGGAGCTAAATTGAAGGCATGAAGGCATCGGACACCTCTGGTCTTTTCTAACCCTGAAAGATTTATTCTATAGATCAGAGGTGTAAAATCCTGCTCCTGGAGGGCCACTGTCCTGCAGAGTTTAGCTTCAACCCTAATTCAGCTCCAGCCAACTAATTAAGGCCTGCAGAACTACCTGAAAACTAATTTTGTCAGGTGGTAGATGCAAGGCAGGTATGTTGGAGCAGGTCTTAGTTCGCCACCCATGCTAGATCCTGCAGAGATTAAACATTTGCCACAGGACAAAGTCTGTACTTACACCTCTTGAGACCCAAGCCTGGCCTTTCTCTTGATTTCTGAGGGACATATAATAATTCAAACTGTCAGTGAGGTCCAGCTGAAAAATATCAGAAGAACTAGATTTGTCTGGAATTTGTCTGGAAAGGCACGACAGGAAAAGAGAAGAAATGAGTCACTGTCATGTTAGAGGAGTGTTGAGCTGAAGTTCATGTTTGAACCAGCTAAACCGGCTGAAATCTCACTCCACTACGATCATTTTCCATAGAGACCAGCTGTTGGCCAACATGGACTGAATTAGCATTACCCTATTGCTATGTTTAATTAGCTTGGCTTTATTTATTAACACATGTGTGTTGGTCAAGTTCAAACCAGCTAGGCAAAATGCCTTACGAAATGAATATTTTTACAAAACGGAAAAAGACATGTCTGTTTATACAAGGTAATATTGTCTGTCTGCCACTTGAAATCGCTCTATGAACTAAAGGGGGCACGGCTCTGTTTGGGAAAGTTATTCTTTGTTACCAAGGAAAATGAAATTGTGATTTGACCTTTGAAATAACAAGGAAGAATAGTGCCCATTCTCAATTTCATTAAGATCTATTGATTGCCAAGTAGTGTAATGCTAACGTTTTACTGGAGGTACAGAGCCATACTGTGACATGACAAAACTGGAACGCTCCCCATAACGAATAAAGCTGTTTTTACTCTAGGATACCCATTATATTAAACACTAGCTAGGCCTATATGCTAACTGTGTTCAAGACCTTTCTGGCAGTTTCTGCCCATAAATTCGTAAATCTTAATTACAACATGATGTGTGTTAAAGTGATTTTGCATGGAATAAATTCGATGCATTGGCCAATTTAGCCTTTTTTCATATCTCAACAATGACAGGGAAATTTTTAGCACCAGTGCAATAAAATTAATATGTCTGTATTTTATCCTTTCTGACAGTGATGGGCAGATTTGTTGCACAAGTGTCTTAAACAAACTAAATGAGCATTATTTAAATGAGCTTTATCAACAGAACACCAACTATGTACATCATGGTACCTATGGCTATGGTACCATCAGCATTCACAACAATTTGCTTCAACCATTAATTCTTTAATCGACAACTCGGAAAGCGAGGGCTTAAAAAATGTTTCTCGCTGGTAATTGTGATTTTATGGTGTTGTTCAAATGCTTTCACTCGTAAATACAATCATTCCGGCATGACTAGAACACAGCAAGAGACCACAGAACTGTTTATGAAAACACTCAGTTAATCAAATAATTTTCCCTTCAGTCCAAACTGAAAGCAAAAGAGTTGGAATTACTACTTCACTCTGGCAATTTTAATGTCTCTGTCCTTGAAATGTTTTTCACATGATTCCCAGAATTCCAGATGAGTTTCAAAACAATAACAATGTGTGCTCTTTCACAATTGTTTTGCATGTGGATGAATAATGGATCTCCTTTTTTAAATACTTTAGAAGTTTCAACAGTGACACAAAATTTTACTGCCTTATCAGATTGTTTCTAAATGTCCTTAAAAAGATATATTACATAACCGAAGCATAAGTTTCAGTTTTACAATTATCTGTTAGCTGGTAGCAAACCAACTGTCATTCTACACAGAGTTTAGCAAAATATGAAAAAAAAAAAAATAATCATATTGTAACCAGCTATTTGATAAGAATTTACAAAACATTTACAAACAGATTATATGATGTATCAATTACGAAAATAAACCATGGTTTTACTACAAATAATATCAAAATACCATGGTTACTATTAACCATGGTTTTGCTACACTAACCATAGTTTAACCATGGTATTTGTAGTAAATCTGTGGTTATAAAAACAGCTTTTTTCCCCAAAGGGCAAAGGTCAAGTGAATGTTGCATAATTATCATTATATGGTTGATTTTGTATTCCTGATGCCCTGTGCTGTTTTGCTAATTGCTAATTTGCTAAAATGCTGTAGTAAAAGTGACTTCTGTACAAGTAAATGATCAGTTTTACTTCTCTGAAAGACACATACCTAGAAAAGCTTAACGCTCAGCCCTGCCTTCTAGAATTTAGATCTGGCCTCCAGATTTTTAGGTCATTTAAACTTGCTTGTAAACACACTGAAAACGGGAAGGAGGGGTGCAATTCCTTAGCCATGTGTTTTTGTGTAACCTGATTTTCTGGCACACACTGAAAACATTACTTGGGTCCTTTGACATGTCAGTGGAAGAAAAAAATGTTTTTTAACTTTGGAGAGCATGTGGTCTGACATGCCAGTATGAGTGGGCTCATGTGATGTTGTTTATCTTTTTATCCGGTCTCTCTCTCTCTCTCTCTCTCTCTCTCTCTGTCTCTCTGCAGATTATCCATGAACCTCCACCACCAATAATGGAAGATAGTTCGGTAAGAACTTTTTGTTTTTCTTTGATCTGTACATATCACGGTCTAATTAAGCAGTTTTGCTCTTGCATTTGTGTTGTCATACTGTGATCTGGCCATAGACACAATACATTTCAGACCAAAACCGGTCGGTAAGTTTATTAATTTCTCACTCGCCAACAAAAATAGTACCAAAGGAAGCTAAAGCATCAAGCTTTGCCTGTCACAAAGCAACAGACAGACTGAAAGCTGGTCTGGAACAGCATATCAGTGGAGCGAATGAGATTTCCCATTTCCGTTCAAAGCTTTCCAAAATCACGGCGCTGTTTACATACTCTGGTCTGAAAAGCAGTGAGCACAGACAAGCAGAGTGATACAAACAGTGAAATCCGAGTGCTGTTGTACTTCATTTCAACATTTTATCGTGGCTTTCTGCAAAACTGGAGTCTGATTGGTCAATTGCAGAATAATGATCGATATTTCACAGTTGCTTATGGCAACACGCAACTTATCACTGGCGCAATCTGGCAACTCAATATGGTTATTACGACTACCATGTCTAATAAAAATGGCCTTAAATAACTTTTTAATATGCAATTTTTTAACTTTAATGTACTGTTTATGGTGAGCATAAATCTTGTAGATGGCTAGATCAGAAGGTCCCAGTTAAAGCAAGAAAATGAAACTTTCCCTCTGATGAATAAGAGCCCAATAAGTTGCTGCATGCATGCCATGTTGTAGTTATTAGATGACAATTCGGACATTCTACTTCGAACTGTTTACATCCTCGAAATTAAGTGTTTCTATGGCAACACATAATGGCAAAACAAATCTGTGTAATATGAGTAATCAATACATTAAAAAAAAAAACAATAAAAGTAATTATGCAAGTGTCTCATTTATGAACATTTCAAGTTTACTTGGCTTATTAAGTTGAACATTAGGCATTACTTTTCCAACTCTATACTAGTAACAATAAACTGTATTGTATGTGTTGTAATAGTTTTATTATTGTAAGGTCACATTTCACTGCTGAAGCCGCTTGCATTTTGAATGTTTCTGCAGGATGTTGCAGTGGTCAGGTAGTAGAAGTTTACAAGATTAGTTCTGCAAGGACATTAAAGCTTTTTATCTCAAAATTACGGTAATTCTGACATGGCATGAGACACAAATAGCTAGATAAGAGAGAACTTAAAATAAAGGAATAGATTGCAAATGACTAATAATACATAAATTATTACTGAGAAAATGTGCCAGTGTTCATCTGGTTTTTTGAGCAGTTTTCTACATTACAATGGACTGTTTTTATTGGCTAAAGATTTAAGGTAATTTATAAGTAAGATAATAAATATCCTGGTAAGTAGCCGTGTAATATGTGGGATAACATATAGTCAGCTGGTCATTATCGCTTAAATAAACCCAGACACAACCGTGACGTAAGACAGAGGGGTCTTGTATCACACTAAAGTGGTTTATTTTGTGATAATGACTGACTGCACACAGTATATCTGAGAATGTGTTGGTATTATACTATGGAAACAAAGAGTTACTCTGGAGAATTTATGGTGATTTTCTTCTTTAACTCTTGTTTATCTTGGATTAGACTTAATCCTTGTTTACTGAAACCATCCCTGAGATCTCATTGTCCAAACATGGAAAACATCTATTAGGACCGTAAAAAGGGTCAGATTTGGAGTTTGTTTTGTAAAGACGTTATTCTGAATTGGAACTGTTCCTGAAGGTCAGAATGTTTCAGCTATTTAACAGGAACTTTGGGAGAGTCTTTGGACTCCATAAAACTCTCCAGATCTTTGTAGGCTGTTGTTTAACCGCTCTGGCTCTGCTGTGCTAAAATGAATTAGTTCAGTCTGGCCGTATTAAAGACCTGTAATATGATAGCATATTTTTATAAATCTTTCATCAGTGATGTCACTTTTCTAAGACTGTAGGAATGTCATACGTGGAATGGCTGTGGGTTTGGGAAATTTCCCTGAAGGTTTCTTTAAGTTACGCTAAAGTTTCAGGATATAAAAAATGTGATGGGGAATCAAATGGGTGGTCAAATTGAAATATGAAGCGTGGGGATGGCCGTTAACCTTTTTGATTAAATATGGACGCATTGATTAAAAGATGTCTGTTCAAATCTGAAGAACTGATTGTTAAACAGGGTTAAATTTCCTCAGAGCTGGAAAAATAAAGTCATAACTTGAGTGAGCCAATTTGGATTTATTTTATTGGATCAGGAAGAGCTAGGGAGGGCGTAAGCGTGGCTCGTGCCTTTCTGAGAGGCAATAAATGAAAAAGTCATGTTTTAAAGGAGTGAGTCACACCTCATTTAGGAAAATGCTCGGCCACTGGAATAAGACCCGAAAAATATGTACTTGGAACAAACAAAGAATCTTTACAGTAGTGTTCTTGTTTCGTTTAATAAGATGTGTATATCAGTTCTCAACATAGAGACCCAGATTTTACATTGGACATATGGCGAGCCACCATAGTGTGAAATCTGTAACCCATTTTTGTTTTACCTTCACTCATAAAGGCTCCAAAAGGGGGTTTTCACAGAAGAACCATTTTTGGTTCCTCAAAGGAAACTTTCAGTGAACAGTTCTTAAAAGAACAATCTTTTTTCTTAGTGTAAACAACGGTTTAATAATCTAAAGCATCTTATTCCACTTATAAAGAACCTTTTGTGCAGTGGAAAGTTTCCACACTTTTTAAAAATAAAGGTTCTTTGTTGGCTTTGATGGATTCTTTAACCTTTAGCATCCACAGAATCTTTCCATTCCTTAAAAGTTTCTTTATAGTGGAAAAAAAAGGTTCTTCAGATTATTAAAATGTTGTTTCTTTTAAGAACTCTTCACTGAAAGATTCATTGGGGAACAAAAAATGTTTCTTTTATGGCATCACTGTGAAAACCCCCTTTCGGAAGCTTTATTTTTAAGAGTGAAGGTTCTTCATGGAACCATCAATGGTTTTCAATTTACCAGTAAATTGCACCAAAATTAGCTTCTTCCCTGTTGTTTGTGACCAGAACAACTGGACTCCATTTTGGTCACAATTTCATTGTCTTTGTTTGCTCTATAAGGATGATGAAGAGGATGGAAGTCCAAAGAAGAAGTGGCCCACAGTCGATGCGTCCTACTATGGAGGAAGAGGAGTTGGAGGCATTAAAAGAATGGAGGTAAACAACAGTTTTATCACTCGCTGGAGGGCACCAGCCACTAAATTAGAACATGCTCAGTCTCTTAACAGATGACTTTCATCAGAGGAAGCAGGCTGTGTCTCTGGAGGAACCTGGGGTTAAGTGTCTTTCTTAAGGGTGATAGATTCTGTCAGTAAATCTCCAGTTGACAGTTTGCCCCTACTTGGAATGAAACCACTGTTGTTTATATTACATGCCAAGAGACTTCAGCACATCATAATTGAAATCAGAGATGTTGCCGAAAGCGAATTCCACTACTGTGAAGAAAAACAGGAAATACAGAAGGAAAAAGTAAAATGTTTGTCAAATCCATTGATTCGCAAAAGTATCCTTGAAATAAACAAACTGCTATGCAAACACAAGACCTCGTCAAAAAAAATGCCATGACAAAAACAAGGGAAAAAAATAGTTTAAGCCAACATAACATGGTCTGTTGTCTAGTTCGCTGGTTTTAAAATGGTTTTGGACACTGGAACGTTCTGACCAGTTAAATCATCTGAAGATAAGCTTGACTACGCTGGGAGACCAGCTAAGCAACCTTTGGCGTGTTAAAGCAATTTTGTTTCATCAAACGGCTGCCAGTAAAGTACCAAAGTTTACAATCACAGCAAGACAGTGTTTACGATTGAGGAAAACAAGTGTGTGTGCATTATACAGCTCATCTGCTGTTTGGAATGCTTACTTCTGTCAAACATTCTGCCTCAATTACCAGCAGTGCAGAGTTTACAGTTTGAGTGTCTCAAAAAAGGAAAGGATTTTGAAATGTTGATAACAGGAAGGTTATGACATAAAAATGAGGAAATGTTTTGGAGTAAAATTCATGTGCACTCCTTTATACAGAAGGACAGATGTTCTTGCTTCCATTGAAGCTCTTTGGATCATTGTCAAGTCATGCTGGATAAAATGACCATAGCCACCTCCTTCATTTCAGGTTCGCTGGGGTGAGAAGGGTTCAACCGAAGAGGGTGCTAAACTGGAGAAGGCGAAGAACGCGAGGGTAAAGATGCCTGAGCAAGAGTTTGAAGCTCTTCCTGCTCGCATCCTAAATAATGGCATGCGGAAACCTCCAGGCGCTCATAAATGGTACTCGCCCATTAAGGTGAGAACAACAATAGTGTATCATTTGTTGCATTTCGTGTTAAATGCAATTCATAATAACTATGTGTGCAAGTATTAGCTAGTCTTTCTGTGGGTTTCTGCAGTTTTCTATGACTGCATTTACATTATGGTTCAAGTGACCTGATTTTTTTTCTTCCCATGTGGCACATATCGGATATGACCCATGAACATATAAGGAAGATGCATGATTTCCGACATTCCCAGATCGGTTTCAGGCCTCATTCATATGTGAAAATAAACCAGATATGAATCAGATATGTGCATTTGCCATGTAAGCGGATATATTGGATATTCCCCTGTCAATGTGAGTCGTACATCACTGAAAAAGTGTCAGAGGTGAATGATGTCTGAGGTGGACATTTTTCTGGGTCAGTATGCAGTGTTGCCAGGTCTGTGGTTTTCCTGCAGAATTGAGGTACTTTTACACTGTTGCCATGGGTTGTTTTTTTAGTCTGTAGTGTGAAGTGACCCTCCGCCCCCCACCAGCTTTTTCAATGCAGGAGGACTCCCACCGGAGGGAAAAACCACAAAAATACCCGATTGGACTAGTTTTGAATAGCAGTTGGGCTGGTTTTGTTTCACAGATCTGGAAACCTGTCAGTACGTCTACCGTGGGTTGTTTTGCCATAGTGTAAATGCAGATATCGGATATGGGTCACTCGGATATAGTCTACAAATCAGAATTAGGCTTCAAGACCTGCAGTGTAAATGCAGTCTTTGTTATGGGTAACAGTTTGTAAAACACATAAGATGAGATTTTGAAGAACACTGGGGTCCACCCAACATTGTATAACATTAAAAGAACAAAAAATATTAGAATTTTTTTTTTGAAAATGTTTAAAATCTAATATATTTTGTTTGTGTTCCATTGAGTAGAACACTAAAGCTGTGGTTCCCAATTTAGGGGCTGCATCCTTAGAAGGAAACAGACTTTGAAGGATGCATTTAGAGGCCACTTTTAAAAGAGCTTTCAAATTGGGACAGCCTTCGTTGTACCTCTGTGCAATCAGTCTTTGAATTTTTTGAAGGAAGCAGCCTCTGAGACAGCTTAAGACTATAGATAAGACTAATTCTGTTGACAGTTAAACATGAGCAGCCTCCCACCATGCAGTTCTCCTGCTGAATTAATATGTGTAAAAACCTGACTTGAGATGTCAATTTTTATAATCAAGCATCTATGAATCAGCTTGGGGATTCATAATACAGACCAGAAACTGTGGTGATCTCCAAGAAACTATACCTGGAGAGTCAGCACTTTATTACACTCAAAACCAGGTTTCCCTCATTTCACCTCTCTCCACTCACTCATTCTAATAGATCTCGCCATCCAAGAGCTCAGAGCATTGCCAAAGCTCCCCCCCCCCCCCCCGTTGTTCATTCTTTTAGTCTGTGTATCTTTCCTTTGAATATTTATTCCCTCCTTTATTTGTTCCTCTCTCTATTTAATGTGTGTCTGTTGTTTTATATTTGGAAACGGCAACGTGACCATTATGTGCCACTTTTTTTGACCCAACTTTACATTTAAACCTTCCAAGAAGCCCTTCTGTTCTTTCCCTCCCTCATTAATTTCCTCTGTTCATTTCTTGTGCAATAAGAATCAGTTGTCTTTATTAGGAAGTTGGGTCGAGGCTGAGGGACATCAGAATGCTGTTGTATATTAATAACCGTGGGGCAGATAGCGAAGGATTGATTCATTCTAAACTGTGGCTTTGAGATTTATCCGTCTCATTTGATAGTGCGCCAGACAGGCCACATGTGGGGTGTTGGGTTCAGGAAATCTCTTTGTTAATATAACCCATTCCTCAGAGTTTGGTGACCGAACAATGTGAGGAGCAAGTTATTAAAGACTTGAGGGTCAATGAAGACACAATAATGAATCATACAGAAAACAGACAGTTGGAAAGGGGTGTCCAATCCTGCTCCTGGAGGGCCAATGTTCTGCAGAGTTAAAATCCAACCAGCTCCAACACATTTTCCTGGAAGATTCTAGTGAGTCTGAAGAGCATGATTAGCTGGTTCAGGTGTGTTTGATTAGAGTTGGAACTAAACTCTGCAGGACAGTGGCCCTCCAGGAACAGATTTTGACAACTGGTTTGTATACACATACACACATGCTTGCTTTTTCAATTTTCAATTTTTGTGTTTTTGGTGTGTGTGTGTGTGTGTGCATGTGTGTGCTGATGCACAGGGAAAACTGGATGCATTGTGGGTGCTTCTGAAGAAAGGATATGACAGAGTGTCCATCATGCGACCACAACCTGGAGACAAGGTAAGACTCTTTATTTGTTGAAGTATAACAGATATATATATATATATATATATATAATATATATAAGATTAAAAAAAGGAAACTTGACAAAAAAATGAGTGCGTTAAATGGAATAAAAATGGAATGACGTTATGCATTAATTATAGATGCTAGGATATCTATAATTATTGCATAGCATGGAATTTCAGTTTTATTCACACTATATATTTCTGCACAAGATTCTATAAAAATTTTTGTTTAATTGTTTTTTTTTTTAATTGTAATCGTGACTTCTTAAACAATTCAGGCTTTATTCTCACAAAGTCTGAATTGTGCGATATGCCAAGTTCTGTCATGAAACTCTAGATGGCGCAGGCTGATGGGTCATTAATGCAAACTGATGATATTTACAGCATTAAACTACTTGGCACAAGCTGTTTGGTTCATGTTGCATACACAGCCAGTGAGCTTACTGCTTTACATTTAAATGGCTGGTTAGCATTCACTAAAGCAGTTTGCAGCATGCGTTCAGAGTTACTGAAACCCTCCACCCTCCCCAGCTCCACCTGTATAGATCTATGGGCTATTTTATATGCTATTTGTGTGCCAGCAGTATTTCTTAAATACTCACAGCACCATATCGGCATATATATTGGCAGTAGCAAGTTCCTGTACTTGCTTTGCAGCAGCAGCAAAAATCTACAACAAAAGCAATTTAGCAGTAGCAGATCAATTAAAGGGATACTCCACCCCAAAATGAAAATTTTGTCATTAATCACTTACCCCCATGTTGTTCCATACCCATAAAAGCTTCTTTCGTCCTCGGAACACAGTTTAAGATATTTTAGATGAAAACCGGGAGGCTTGTGACTGTCCCATTGACTGCATAGTAAATTGCACTGTCAAGGTCCATAAAAGTATGAAAGACATCGTCAAAACAGTCCATCTGCCATCAGATGTGCAATCTGAATTTTATGATGCAACGAGAATACTTTTTGTGTGCAAAGAAAAGAATTGTATGATGCATTCTCGTGTGAAAAGTGGATGGGATTTGGGAGGTTTAGCGCTGAAGCAGGTTTCAGTTTTGTTCAAATAGCTTGCAGTACTATTCATTTCCACTTAATTTCTTTTTAAAGATAACCATGTCTTTGATATCTTCACCAGCACAAGGACTCTGAAGCTTATAAAAGATCTGACTGACTCTTCGTGATCCATTTTTTCACAGCCCAACAGAGCAAATCTGATCTGCTAAATCACTATTATAAATGTCAGTTAATTCAATATGACTTGGCTTTACTGAAGTGATGAAAAGCAGAAATGAAAAGCCGAATACAGCACTATTCCACAGCTCGATAGGAAATGAGAACCAGCCTCACACTGATGGAGCTTTACACATTATAGATCAGAATAGTTCATTTTTGTAGCTTGTGCTCACCATCCACTTTTGTTGTAAGAAAAATTAGTTTGTGTTCCATATAGAAATAAAACCAGCATGTAACAGCATGAGGGTTCAATAAATGATCATAATATTTGAGTCAACTATCCCTCTAAGTGTGCATATTTGTGCATATGTTTACTCAAACAAGATCTTCATTGCCAAAAACACTATCATGAACATTAATGACAAATGTTGCAGTTAAACTTGGCTTCACCTCTATAGCATCTATTTGCTTTCACTCGCTGCTTCATTTAAACATTGTTTCATCCTTGCCTGAATGGAGAACAACAACAGGCCAAGAGTTAAAGCCACCTGTTTCATGCTGGGTCTCCTGGACTAAGCAAATGAACTGAGGAAATGCATATCATATATCACAAATGGCAATGAGATTTGCATGAAATGAAGTACAAAGTTCTTTAGGGTGAACTTGTATGTTATTTCTTACTTATGCAAAGGATGATTTGACTATAAAGTTGATGGCAGGTCACATCCACTGAGAGAAAGAGCTCATCTAAGGACAGGACGCAGCTCAGAATGCTTTTCATGTTTGTCAGGGTTGGTTGCATGATCAGCAAGGAAGAGTTGAGGCAAGGATATATTAGCAGCAAGTGTAATTTATTTACAAGACAAACTAATACAAGAGAACAAGACAACAAGAAATACACAAACCACATAATATTGCAAGAACAGACAAAGAACTAAACCAAAAGGGAGATAAATACAGGTTAAATGAGGAAACATACAAGCCTACCCTCAACAACATTGTACTAAAAACTGAAATGTTTTCCTTTGCATTTTGAAAGGTTGTGTGTACAGACAACAATGCTGTCAAAACGATCCCGTTCACATGGATCCTGCGAAAATGACTAAAAACGCTGCATTATGCATGCCAGGCCCGTAGATGGCGATGTCACTTTGTAAATAAACATGTTTTCACACATACATACTGTATGTCAGACTGTATACATTAAATGAATGCGCATGATATCACCGTTTTTTTTTCACAGATTTGCTTTTTTGTAGTTTACACAAGCAATGACGGTGTCGTTTTCAAAATCGTGCACTTTAAAACCTGTTTTCAAAAGCTTTGCGTCATAGCTGTGTAAAGGAACAGCCAAGACACATAAGAAATTACGTTTTATTCAGCAGGGGTGTATTAAATTGATCAAATGTGACTAAAGACACAAAAAAGTCAAAAATAGTGAAAATAGTATTTTATTAGCGATATGCTATTTGCAAGTGCAAATAACAATAGATTCTATTTACACTGTAAAAATAGCTGCATTTTCTTTGCCATAAGTATAAATAGTAGATGCTCTTTATTAGCGCAAAAAAATTGCAGCTATTTGCACCTCAGCACATTATAAAAGAGTATGCAGTAATAACATATTGAGTGTAAATTATCATATTTTTAAAAATTACTTAATGTTTGCTGCCTTATATTGGAACAATAAAGCCCTCCCTTCACCTACCCAATGAACGCTGTATTATTAAATACCCACAGGGCACTTTATTTCCATTTTTTAAATATTTCCTCCATTTTTATTGAAAAGAAATGTCTTTCTGATCTGAAATGTGATGGGAAAAGAGAGAAGAATGAGTTCGGCAAAAGGCGGATTCGAACTCGGATCAATCACGTCAAAGCATGCCGCACTTTACGCCCAACGCCACTGAGCCTGTTGAATGATGCATGTCTTCATGATGTTTATGCCAACCAGACATTTGTGGGCGGAGCTAATGTACATAGTCTCTGCCAAAAAGGTAGGCTATTTGCACTTAGTGTAAATTTACACTCTATTAAAAAATCTTAGTAGTCTTAGTGCTCAAAAACTCTCAGAACACCAAAATACCAAGTAGCAAGATCTAGCATCAACTTTCACAAATGCAAGCATCACTCACATTTTCTTCAGAAAGTTAGAAACTCAGTTGCATCAAGTCTCGAATCTTGTTCGTACAGTGCATTGCCAATAACTTGATGGCTCCTGCAAGCCTAAGAGCTGCTAAGACAGGCGGTCATTTTCTCCACTTCAGAAAAGGCAGCTTTATTTTACCAAAGTAAAGAGATGAGATCCAATGTCAACAGATCCGTTTGGACGTAACGCCATGTGCAGAGGGTGGTGTCATTTATAACTGAGGCACACTGCAAAACTCAACACCCACACCCACATTTTCTCTGAGGAGCTCGCTTAGTAGCGCTAAATGTCATATCCCGCTGTACGTTTGGAGGGTCAAACTGTGAGTCACATTTGGCTACAACTTTGGACCTCCTCTTAAAAAGATGTTTCACAGATTGCACAAAATCACCACCTTGCTGTTTTGTAGTATCCTGTAGCAGCTCCATGTATCTGCAGGTAAGATGGAGTTGGTCAGATATTTGTTGGGCGATGACAAGAAACTGAACTTGCGTCATAGAAAATGTACATTGTACATTGTTACTCAACGATGTACATTGGTTCTCAACACAACTGACTACCCAACAAAGCAATCAGATTTGCTTTTAAGATCCATAAAAGAGACCTGGGCCTAAAAGATCCAACAGAGAAAGCAGACCAATGGGCAGAAATAATATAGTCTAGACTTGTACATCAAGAAAATGATACAATTGCTTTACAAGAGAACAGCCAAACATAGTACAAGGATTAACAGCATCGGGGAGGCGACACCCTCAGCGATTAGAGAGTCTGATGACATCACACTATGAGGTTAAACCATTACCATTTCACCGCAATGCATGAAGCCGCTTGGACGCATGCCGAAACTTAAAAACACATCCAGATGCTCCAAAATAAATAGGAAAAGACATTCGGTGACCTGGGTGACTTAGTGTTCACAGCCCTTAAGAATGAACACAGTGGCAGTCAAGTCAAGCCAAATCAAGTCACCTTCAAAGCAGCAAAACACTATTTATCTATTGTTCATTTTCATTTATTTGGACCTTGGTCTTACCTTTGGTACATAGGCCTATCCCTAAAAACCACAATATTAGGGTGTCCATAGCACATGGTGTTCCCATGGAATCATGTCCCAAAATCATGAAGCTCAAATCACTAAAATAGCCAAAATGTTTCAAAATGTTGTTAGTGTTCTTTAGCAAACTATATTTTCTAGGTTTATGCTTTTTGGTGCAGTGGTAAATAACGTGATGATAAAGGTGCGTATGCAGAGCATTACATCGGACAAACAGCTGTGAGCTGTAAAAGCAAACACAGACAGCTATGCTGCCGGATAGGGATGTTGTTGTCTGGCAAACCCATCAGAAGATTCCAGTATCTGAAGCCAGCTTTAAAATGTTTTGCTTATATAATGGGGCACAGGACATTGAGTTAACAGGAGTCACTTTGCAAACATTTTGTTGAAAGCTATTGTAATCTTTCATGTAGGAAGTATCTGCTTCCCTCACCTTTCCAAAGCACTACCATGTGTGGACTGATTGCTCTGAAAACTGTATATATATACCCAGTGTTACATTAACAAAATTAATGACAAAACTGTTTGTTTGACAAACATTAAGGAAGCCAAAACAGAAAATATGCATCATGAACAAAAGAACAAAATTACACAGAATTTCAGTCATTGGCTAAATTGATAGTGGCGTTTATTTTCATGCACTGTTTGCATTGTTTAGCACTCAATTACCAAAACAAACAAGCAAATCATGTAACACCACAAACGCACCCACAAAATCTCTACCGGACACAATTAGTGTGGTGTAATTTTCCATCTTGCAATGCTAGGTTATGAATGATTCAGCAGACTACTGCAATCTGTCATGCTTTACTGGGATTATATTGCATTTTTCTATCTCTGGGTTCGAGTCTCTATAATGGCAAATTTGTAATGATATGTATGCCTAAATATGCACAGTATGCTGTATAGTGTATTTTCCCCCATGTAAAAACAATGGCTATACCATTAAAAATGTTGCTGCAATTAGTTATAACTACCGTACTTAAAATAACTTAAAATTATATGTTTAGTTAAGCTTAGTTAAGTCAAGCATGAACACTTGTTTTTTTTAAGTTGAAACAACACATTTACGTATTCTAATGTTGAATTTTAATTTGTGATACCTAATCGCAGCAATCTTTTTTTTTTTTTTTTTTGCTAACCTTAACCCATTTTGAACAGTAAATGGTACAGTTTACAGCTCATTGCTTAACATTAGATAATGCATTGACTAGCATTAACTAAGAATGCCAAATACATGTTACAGTATTTTTTAAACTTTGTTGACATTAGTTAATAAAAATGTTAACTCATGTTAGCTCAGGTCCATTAAACAATACTATCAGATACCACTTTTGATTTCATGTACTAATGTTGAAATTAACATTAAATAAGATTAATACATGCTTTACAAGTATTTTAATTGTTAGTTCATGTTAACTATATTGTTAACAACTAAAATTTTAAGTGTTAAATTGAGTCACTTACCAAAAACTGCACAGTCAGCACTTTATTGCATCTAAGCACTATCTTGCATTGGTGGGTCTGACCCAGATTCTTGACATTAGCGTGACGTGAGTTTGGTGGTTGTGTCTTTTGGTTTACATGGCAACTGTGGTCATACATGTCTGGTGAGCTTTGAGTGGATCAAAACATCTTTCATTTTCAAAAAAGAAAACAAAAAGGGAAGTTAACCAGCCAAGTTGCTGCCAAATGCTTCTGTCCATCTAGTCAGTGTGGTCAAGTTGATGCTACATACATTCAAAAACACTGAACAGCATGAATCTGTTGCTAATTACAAGCAGATTATATTTTACTGAGCTGTACAGTGATGCATAATAGCTTCCAGACTTAAACTGTCCATTTACATTTTAGACCATTGATATTTAAGATCAGTATGTCCCGCTCAGGGGTATCATACCTTTGAATTTTTTTCTTTAATTGATTTATTTATTTGCAATATTAGTTAAAATTGTGTTGGTTTTAAATAACTGTATTTTTAGAGTAGATTTTTGTGTTTTTATCCTATTGTTTTTAAACTCCGGTTTTCATTTTTATTTTAGATAATGGAAATTTTTATTTTTTTTTTCTCTGGAAGTTATTGATTCCGGCATAAGGATGGTATATATGCCACTTTAGATGTGACTTCTTTGCCACCTTTGCACTGCAAAGATGCATTATTATGTTGGCTGCAGTGCACATAAATCTTATCCTGTTGTCTGTGCATATGTCTAACATGTGTACTGGTTAAAAATATCAATACTTCCTTCCTTCAACAGGAAGGCATAGTTTTTTATTTGTAATGTGATCATTTTTCTATGCAATCTGAAGTTGAGTAAGTGGTGACAATAAAACAGTTGGAGCAGAGCAGAAGACAAAAGTCTAGGAATGAAGACCGGACATTTAACAGAGGAAGAGGAATTTTGATCTAAGCAGTTACAGGAAGCGGTATGAGTGTAGGCATGTTGTTATTAAAACTCTAGGGTCTGGCGACTGTAAAATTAAAAAGAAACTGCTGTCCCGACTACTTCTGAGAGAGTGTGGAGACGGAGAGAAGGTTGCATGCGTCTGTTGTGGTAAATGAACATACTGAAATGAAGGCACAACCAAAGCAACAGTATTGGTGGACACACAGCCTAACTGTGACTATATCAACATGCAATATCGATGAAATCAAAATCTCTATATATTGTCTTAAGCAAAAAAAAAAAAAAAAAAAAAAAGTGGAAAAAATATATAGACCTCCATGAGTTTTAATGCTTGGGGTTGCCAGATGTCAAGAGGTTAAATCCCCCTTTTCCCTTAAAAGGACTTCTACATTGAAATTTAGAGATTTACATTGAGATAATCTGCTCAAATGAAAGTGTAATACAGCCAGTCTGTGTTGAACTAAATCCAAGCATGGATCTCAACTATATTTTTTGTAAGTGTGGTTGCTGAATTAATGCACTTATATAACTTCCGTGCTACAATTCATAGATTTTGTTGTTGGTTTAATAGGAAAACATGAATATTTTTTTGGAATTATTGAAACAGCATTTCACTGTTTTAGCTTTTGAGAGAGGCTTCTGAATTTTGCCAGCTTTAATAATGTAGAAAACGTGTTAATTTATATGGTGATTTAAAATATCAGGATGCTAGATGAGGTAAAATAAACCGTGTATATGAGTTGATATTTATTTTATTTGTTCTTATATGTGAAGACAAAGACTAAATTAAAAAAACAAAACAAAACAAACAAATGTAATCAATCATGTCCCTGGAATTAAACTCTAAAATTGATTATAATCATAATGAACTGAAAAAGCAAAAGAATATGTACAATTAGTAGCATAATAAAAAAGTACCTTAAATTTCAATTGTGTAATTTAACACACAAAACTATTTTTTAACATTTAAAATATCTCAACAGAAAATATTTGAAGATATTTTTTTTAATGTTGACAGGTTGCCGATTTATTATAATTATGCACAATTATATTGTGTTAAAATAAGTGTACTTAAAGATGATTTGATTAAAAGTGTCTTCTTAACTTCCCTAGTCCCTTTGAAGTTGGCATAAAATCGAAATTCACCTCATCTACTGAAACACTGACATCTCTGTAACTTTTTGTCAAGAGTATGTATTAATATGTGAAATTACCCAAAATCTGGCATCCCAATTATGCATACAAAAAGAATGTTATTTAGCTTAAATCACAGTGAAAAACTGCATATTCCTGACAGGACCAACTATTCCAAGGCAACCAAACATGTGACTGACTCGTTTAACTAAAACTATACTATAAACCACGTCTTTTGTTCCTCTATATTTGTTATTGTGATTTCTTCCATTTGTTTTTCTATGAGTAGTTGGTCGCTGTAACCTTATTTGTCTTATAGAGCTATACATACCAAATCATTTCAGGCTTTTGTTGTTCTTAATTACAGTACATACTATAAGCTCTTAACTGCATGAACTCACACAGTGTGTGTGTGTGTGTGTGTGTGTGTGTGTGTGTGTGTGTGTTTCCTGGGGCCAACTTGGAGTTCTTCATTAGTTTACAGGAAATTGGGACAGAGAGTTCTCTAATTTTCCATAAGTGTTTCTAGTAAACAACCAACAGCTAGCCTTTCCTCTGTGTATCATTAAAACGTGTCTGGCTTTTATAGCTTCCTACAGCTATAGCAGTCAGGAAGACCAGCACGCCTCTCAGCATGGCAGTCTGCCTTTGTGTGTGTGTTTGTCATGTTATTTATTGACGGTAAAGTCCATCATGATTGCTGCCCATTGCCCAGCCACATGCATTCAGAGATTTAAGACTAATACTCCTGGCTTATTCACTGCATCTGAACTGGAGTCAAATAACATCACACACGTTTCTCATCTGCCACGTTGTCCTACATGATGGCAACAAAACTTTTTACAATTTGACTTCTGAGGCTAATTTCCTCTCAACCTCTGAGTTAGTTTTCTAATGCAAAATGAATGATTCCATGAAAGGTGTTTTGCCAGTAAATGTTACGGGTATTTTGCGAGCTCTGAGAGTTTCCGTTACCATAACGCTGTAGTGGTTTCATAGAAAGTACATGGCAACATGCTAAACGTCACTCAGAACATGCTATGAACCACATAGCAATGCCTTAGCGCAGAACACCCTAGCAACTGCAACATGTTAGCCGCTGCATATGTAGCAACACCCTGACAACTATCCATAACATCTTAGCATATGCATAGCAACATGCTAAAAAAACAAAAACAAACTAAAACAAACATCTTCTGGATACAAGCTAAAAATTATTCAAAATATGGTATCCACAAAATAGCAACCACCCACAGCAGCCTAACAACAGCCTCAACATAGCAATACCCTGGCAACCACCCACAGCAGCCTAACAACAGCCACAACATAGCAACACCCTGGCAACCACCCACAGCACCCTAACAACAGCTACCACATAGCAACATCCTGGCAACAACACCAAAAACTCTAGCAATTGTATGGAAACATGCCAAAAACCAACCAGAACTTGTTAGACACTGCACAGCAAAACCCTGGCAACCACCCACAGCAGCCTCAGGCTGATGATACACAGGGCAACTTTTTGAGCAATTTTGCCGGGAAACTTTTTTTGAGCAATGTTGCTTGGGCCCTTTCCCATTGAGAATGGGTAACAAATTTCTATCTGGATAATTTCGATTGGTTGTGGGTCCTGTGTCTCACCTGGTTGCCCGGAAACATTGCTCAAAAAGTTGCCCCGTGTATCATCAGCCTCACAGCAGCCACCACATAGCAACACCCTGGCAACCACCCATAGCAGCCTAACAGCCACCACATAGCAACACCCTGGCAACGACCCATAGCAGCCTAACAGTCACCACATAGCAACACCCTGGCAACCACCCATAGCAGCCTAACAGTCACCACATAGCAACACCCTGACAACCACCCACAGCAGCTTAACAACAGCCACCACATAGCAATACCCTGACAGCCACCTGCAGCAGCCTAACATCAGCCACAACATAGCAACATCCTGGCAACATGCGAAAAACCACTTAGAACTTGTTAGACACTGCATAGCAACCACCCACAGCACCCTAACAACTGCATGGCAGCTGTCAGCTGCCACATAGCAACAAGTTGACAGCGGGGAAACATTGCAGCATAGTTTCTTTCAAAAAATATTATGTCTGAAATCATTTGTTGTTTCTTTCTCTCTCAGGGTCGCTGTATGAACTTCACTCGCATCAAATCTAGTCCTCCTCCACGCTATCCATCCTACAACCACCATTCTTCACCCATCTACACCCCTCCATGCACCCTCAGCCCGCCCCCTCCTCAGGGCCAGCTGCCCCCTCCTCCACACAGTCCACCCGCCTCTCTGTCCTCCGGCTTTCCCCCGGCACCTTCTACGCCCCCACCTCACGCCATCAACCCTTCTCCACCCATTACTCCTCCTCCATCCTATTCTCCGCCCCCCATCTGGTCTTCGTCTCCTAACATGCTCTACTTTTCTCCGCCCACATCTCTTCCACCATCCCCTTCTGCCTCCCTGCCCCCACCCCCTCAAGCCCCGCCTCCAGGCAGAGCTCCTCCTCCAGATCGCCCACCTCCTCGGCCTTGTGTGTAATGTGGCACATCTGAGTGGACTACTGAGGACTGGAAGTAAACAGGATATATAAATGTTCCATATCCTCCTCAAAATTCCGTTGCTGTGTGGCCTAACGCAATAAAACTCGATACAAAGACTCACCTGTGGCATCGAGGGCATTTGCTCCTCTGAAAGAACAATGAAATTGAATATAAGCCACCATGAAACTCTGCAGGGAGCAACACTCAGAATCACACACGCCAAAAAAACGGAAAATTCACCTACAGAACTTCTCGGCAGGCGCCATTTGTGAGTTTAACCAAGCTTTGAGAATGGAAGTGGCTGGTTCCTTTAATGGATTCATGGATGTTTCACAATTGGATGCACATGGGACCATCTCATGAAGGAGATTTCCATAAAAGAGGAAAGATGAGTAACTTTTCGGGAGCTTTCTCATTCAGAGCGACTGAGAAAATATATGCACGTTTTTGACAAGCGTCACCATATACAGGTCATCTTCATTGAGTGGCAAAAACTAAACATTGGGTCTCATTTACTAAACATTGCATGGGTTTATACACACTTATATGCACAGAAAAAAATTCTGCCAGATTTAAAACTATGCACATGAAATGGTTTTTAACTTTCTAATGTTGAAAGACCGCATACCCTTGATTACTAATTTGCATAAACACACCCATCTCTATATGAGGGTTTGATGTAGAATAGAGCACAAAAGTTGGGTTCTGGAAGTAAAAATGGCATTCTTTAGCTGTCTTCATCCACCTATTTTTATGTGCATTATCGCCAAAAAATAAATAAATAAATAATTTTTTTTAAAAAAAGCTAAATGGAAATACGCCTAAATTCTAAAAATGCACACAAAAAACCTATGAGCTCAACTAAATCAGATACATTTTTCCAATAAGAAAACATGCACATAAATTATGATGGAAACACATTTACAAAATAAATTCTTTAATGCACATCAAAAAGGATATGCGATGATATTAACTGGATTGAAACTTGCCTTATTCGCAAATATTTTATGTGATATTCCAATTTTGCACATAAATTAAATTCACAACTTTGTATGGAAACGTAGCTATTTTCTCCATAGGGAAATCAGTTTTTAAAAATAACCGATAAACTTTTAAAGACAAATTTATATATCTATTTAACTTAAAATGAATATTTTTTCCATTTTATGAGATTGTAGTTCTTTCCCTCACTCTTTTTGTCCAATTTTCTTTTGCTTCAAGTAAAAGTTTGTAATGCTTTGATTCTTCTCACAACCAGTTGGTTTGGTTCATGGTTTATGTAAGGGATAATCAATGGCTAGCCGTGCATTACAGGATTTTAATGCACGACCTGGAGGCAAAGAACTGCGAAGCGAAGCACAATTCTTTAATGCATGGCTAGCCATTGATTATCCTGCTTATTGATGGTCAGTTGGTCATTTGCCAAGTTATAGACAAGTTAAAACTTGTATTGCTCTTTGCAGCGCAATATTTGACCGAATGGGTAAAAATGACTGATGTTATTTTCATCAGTTACGGCTCGTTAGCGCTAGCATTCTGCCCGCTTCAAATCAGACACAGAGATGAAATAGTGCGTAAGACCACATTTATTTGAATGAATTATAGCATGTATTTCAATTAATTATCGATCGATTGATCGATCGAGAGAGAGAGAGAGAGAGAGAGAGTTGTGTGTACCTGCTTGCTGCGTCTGGGCGTCTCTCTCTGCAAACAATTAACATTACTTCAAAAACAGCGATTTTATCACCTCGTTGCTGGGAATATAATGTAGCGATCTAGTATCTATCTTTTATTTTAGTAAAAATGTGGCGCGATCTCTCTCTCGATCTCTCTCTCTCTCTCTCTCCGTATGTGTGTGTGTGTGTGTGTGTGTCTGTGTGTGTGCGAGTGAAGCGTGTTGGTTAGTGTGCATCAATTAAAGCAGTGCATTAATATGGAACGGTGATTAAACTGACTTGGAACTACCTGTGCATTAAACGGTTATACTGCATACCTGCCAGCCAATCAGAATCCAGTATTCAGACAGACCATGGAATAAAATGCTTTAACAAAGACTTTTTAAAAATCCCTAAGGAAAACATGATTGGGAAAAAATATTTTGGGACCCAGAGCAGTTGAAAAAGTGGGCGGGCACAAATGCACTCTACGGAAGCAGACGTGATTTTAGTTGGTTCTACGTTTTATTGTAAATTTATTTATAAATTTATTGTAAAGAATATGCTGACAAATCATGATTTCTGCATGAAAATGTCTTTACCTGCAGTAAGTAAATGAGACCCAATTGTGTTTGATGAAAAGGTTTTCTTTCAAAAACTAAATGTATTTGCAAAATTCAACCATTTCACAAACATTTTTTGGGTAAAATGTCTTGCCATACGAAGGCATACAGCTGTTGCTTGTTAAGGTAATTGACATGTATTTGTGCAATAGTGATTTTAGTGGCTTTGATCGGGATGGGGAGCATGTTGCTTTTTGGTCTTTGAATTTATTTACAAAGTACCAGACCATAATGAATTAAAGGAATAGTTCATCCAAAAACAGAAATTCTGTTATCATTCAATGATGATGAACTTAATATTTCATTTTTGGCTGACCTGTTTCTTTAGGATGACGTAAGTTGACGAGACTAAGGTGTTTATGGGCACGGACTTGAAACATCAGAGAAAAATCTGAAATGTAAACTAAGCAACATCACCTTACTTTGCACATGTCACAGTTGTAATGGTGTATGGGTGCATTATAAAAAAAAATGAGTACAAATTATCATACATTACACATGCTGTATGTATAAATCTATGTATCCCTGTGTATATTTTTTATATAAGGTTTTCTATTTTTTTTGTGTGTGTTTGTTTTTTATATTATTGAGGCATGACTGAGATTTTGAATAATGCAGAAGCAAAAGAAGATCTCCCAGCAGGAGTGCTATAGCCTCTGCTTTTTATCCACTATGAATAACCAGATTACAAATAGCTTTTCACATTGGAAATGAGTTTTGCCAAAGAAACTATTTACAACCCTGAATCCAACACATTTGATATATGAGTTTGTTTTTGTTCATAATTACATGTTGTATATAATATTGTCATAATACTTCACAGTGTCAATTTCCACAATCCTTTGCTTCTAAAGAGCCCTTGTCATTTTCTGTTGAGTCTAAGTTATTGCAGTGCCACTATGATGCCAATGTTGTGTTTATATAACTCCCAAACCCTGTTTTGATGAAGGTTTTATGGGTAATTAACATCAGAGAAATCATATATGTCCATGTTAAATCTTATATGCTTTTCAAAGGAATCATGTAAATGAATCATTCTCTAAATGACTCAGACCATGACTACATTGTTGTTGTTGTTTTTTACTTTTTTAACTGTTCTTTAGTTTTGAAATAAAATGTTGTCATAAAAGTTAGTGGTTTTCCTTTTTGCATGCGTTTCATGGGTGTTGTGAATTTTTGCCCTAAAGTCTTTTTGTTCAACCCTGTTATACTGTGACATTTTCTCCTTTAAAAAAACAATGGTTTGAGTTTTCTGACGTCATATATAAGGGTGTGACAAAAATTGTGACCACATGGTTCACATGGTTCTTCAATAGGCTATATATATATATATATATAGGTGTTTTTGTTACAGTATAATTATACATTTAAATATTGAGTAATACATGTACTTACTATATGGTTAGGATCAGGGTTTGGCTTAGGGTTACTTGCATGTAATTATGCATAATATATTGTTATTATAATAGTTAGTATGTGTAACGTTTAACAAGAACACCTTAAAATCAAGTGTTACCATGTCATGTATATTGTAATAAGTTCAACTCTGTTACGGGGAAAATCTCATTTACAAACAAATTTTGTTCTTTGCATGAATCACAAGAAACTGACTGTAAATAATGTGTCATGGGATGATATTTTAAAGGACGTTTACAGAGCTGATAGTCACCGATTACACACTGATTTTCAACCTTGTAACATTCAACCCCAAAACGTTTTTTACTGTATAATCACAGGGTTGGCAACATTTTGATCAGTTTTGAATTGAGAAATGTCATAGGTTACTTGGATTTCTGCATAATTTGGTTATAAAACTGAATCTAAACTTCTTCTGATCTTAAATCTGCTCAAAGAAATAACAAAATTGTTACAACTGATTTCTTCCTTGGCCTGTGTTGTTTTTATCAGCCATCTCTCTTTAACTAATCCCCTTTAGACCAGGTGTAATTTAGTCCAGACAGCCGCTCTGTCAAAATGTGCGCAGAAAGCTGGCGTCTCGTGAGACAGAGACTATAAACCACTCTCGCCATCATACATGTGTTCAATTTCAAAAGAAGTTTTCATAAGGCAGTTTTATCCAGTGTCACAAGCACAAGCTCAGCAAGGTTTGGCTTGAAATGTTTCAAGTGCAGCCAAAGATAAGCAAATCAAACTCTGCTGGAAAAATAAATTGGGATTAGGATGCATTTTCTCCAGCGGTGCAGAGGAACCCACGAGACCTGTGTAACCTGTTTTGTGTTCGGATCTATTACAAAAATCAAATGTGATGTTTTGTATAGTTGGTGTTCATTCAACACTGTCTCTCTCAGTCTTTGGCCCTAATATTCATGTTTTATCTGTTTTTTTCTCACTATCATTCCTTCTCCTTCCACTCTGCTTTACCTCCTTGTTTTTCCTACAGTTATTAATGTCAAATACATTGTCTAAAAGCCATACACATCTGTGAGCAATGCTGGGTAGTAACTGATTACATGTAATCTGGATTACATAATCAGATTCCAAAAATATAAGTACTTGTAATTCGATTGCTACAGTTACTTTTTATTGATTACATGATTGCATATTATTCACACAAAACAATAAATGATTCATAATTTATTGATTCTCCCTAATTATGCTTTTTTCATCTTCTAAAATAGACTACCACTGACTGTATATACTTTCAGAAAGTCTTTCAGTTTTGTGGACATTTACACAAAGACCAGTAACTAGTCAGCGGCTATAATTACACAGAACATTGACAGGCCACATAGCATTTGACCACTGGGTTTACAAGAATTATTTCAGTTTTCAGTGTTTTCTCAACTTTTTAACATTGCATCAACTATTGGTGAACACATTAATTTTTATTTGAATTATCACTCATTATTTAACGCTGTATAATTATGTCTTTGGAAGGCTTTTATCTTTCAAACACATTAAAATGCACTCATTTGTGTTATTACTTTTACAGGGATTCCCAATTTTTTTATTTTTTGTCAGCCAAACCTCTTTCACCTAATATATGTATATATTTTAGGAAAGGAGGAAAAAAGGAAAGGACGTGATGTGTGGCCAAGTATGGTGTCCCATACTCTGAATTTGTGCTCTGCATTTAACCCATCCAAGTGCACACACAAAGTAGTGAACACACACCCAGAGCAGTGGGCAGCCAGTGCTGCGGCTCCCGGGGAGCAGTTGAGGGTTCGGTGCCTCACCTCAGTCGTGGTATTGAGGGTGGAGATAGCACTGGTTATTCACTCCCCCACTTACAATCCCTGCCAGACCTGAGACTTGAACCCACTACCTTCGGGTTACAAGTCCTACTCTCTATTCATTAGGCCTCGACTGCCCCAAACTGCAGAGCGAGCCAGCCAGGAGGTAAAATTTTAAGGTAATAAAGTAATAATTTTGTAACACATCTGCATGCTCACGGTTCTCTGACGTTGGTTAATGGTCACATGACATGCAGGCAAACTATTTCATAAATAAAATAGTTAATCATTTTTAGTGTTTCATTTTGATTGTTGTAATTTAAAATGATTTGATTAATTATTAGCTTTTCATAAAGCTCATGAACCCCCTGCAGTTCCTTCACAAAACGCAGTTTGGAAAATACTGACGTAATGTAAAGTTTACTGCACTTGAAGAGTTCATTTGCAAAAACTGATAAACGCCACTTTAAAAAAAAATGCATTTTCTTCACATATAGTGCGATCTGAACCCTAAACACATTTTGTCAAAAAAGCCTGTACTGTCCACTTTCAAGGGCTTTTTTTTTCTTTCTTTTTTTTAAGGGTCTAATTATCGGTTTTTGCAAATGAACTCTTCACTTCATTTTGTTAATAACGATGAATGGAACATATTTTCTTTCTCTTTGTATTTATATCAGTCTGGTACAAGATTATCCTGTTTAAATCAATGTGATAAACGAGTTAGGTCAAAAGTAATCAAAAAGTAGTGGATTAATGGATTACGTTACTAACTATAATTTTTGTCATATAATTTAGAATCATTGTTGCATCTGAATATGCATACTTCTGTGCTTTATAATAGGTGAAAAACAATAGCCTATGTGGAAAGAGTTCATTCGAAGTGTGCATCCAATGTACAGGCCATGGAGATGAGTTGTGAATGGCAGTAAGTCACATGACAATAACATGATGAATGTATTATGCCTGAATTATTATAAAGTACTTTGTAATGGTCAGAAGAGATGCCTACTTAGAGATTATATGATTTTACAGCTACACATCAAGGGGGCCAGAAATGTAAAACCTGGAGTGGCACTGGAGTGGAGTGATTACAAAATGACTTTCGCTGCTCTGCTCCATTTGTACACAATGATCCAAACCGGCCTTTAAGTCAGTGCGCTGCTTAATTAATGACACACAAATGAATGCTTTGGCTTGTTTTGGAAACTTTGGCAGAGAAAGTAATATACAAACTGACCAAATATGGTCTGAAATGCAAGTTATTAACATCATGTTTGTAGAACTGTTGTATAAAAACTGAATATCACAGTTGGCAGTCTTGTGATAATACGCAACGTTATTGTTGTTACCATAGAAACATGGTTGAACACAATTTCTGAAACATTTTGATAGGCCAAAATTTGTCTCACAGGAAAAGTTTTCCATTATTATCGTCCCCCTGCTGATTTTAATGAATTATTACTTAAAGGGCAACCAGGCCAATATAATATTTACATTTATGTTCCTGGCAGACATTGCATCCAAACGAGAAATGGCTGTGGCTGGAGAAAGAGTGAATTTACCCACCCAAGGGAGTTAAACGGAGCTCAGCCTTGGCAGTAAACTGGCAGTTTACCCATACTGACAAAGTGATCGCATATGAAGTGGATGGCATGTCAGTGATGAGTTGCTGTGAGTGACAGGCCTTTCTTTCTTTAGACATTCAGTGGAGTTTGCATTCAGCATCATACTCCCTGACCCACTTTCTGCTCTGGCCAATAAAGCAATCCAGCCATCAACAACCATGACGCAGGCAGCTCCAATCCATCCACACTGCCAAGAGTCAAGAGCTTAAATGTTTTCCTGCTCTTGAAGAACAACACTTTAGAAAGACTTACAGCTCAGAACATCAAAACTCTGGTTACTATTTGGCATCAAAGGAGCGGAAAATAGTGCGAGTCTATGGCTTCAGTGGAGTGGGAGATCTCCATGTTTGTGTAAATGTCATTGCAATGCACAAAAGCTTCTTTATAGTGGAAAATGGTTCTTTAAGACACTGGCACACTGGTGGGCCCACTTGTTATTACATGTTTATAACAGTAAGATATTAGTCTAAACCAGGGGTGTCAAACTCAGTTCCTGGAGGGCCACAGCCCTGCACAGTTTAGATGCAACCCTAATTAAACACACCTGATCCAGCTAATCAAGTCATTGAGGCTTATTTGAAAACTACATGGTATGCATGTTGGAGCAGGGTTGGAACTAAACTCTGCAGGGCTGCGGCCCTCCAGGAACTGAGTTTGACACCCCTGGTCTAAACCTAAAGTAATCTTGACAAGCTGTGTATCATTTGAAAGCTTACAGACTCTAGTTTTTTTTTTTTTTTTTTTCATGATTGCTTTTTGATATATGTGACCCTGGACCACAAAACCAGTCTTAAGTCGCTGGGGTATATTTGTAGCAATAGTCAAAAATACATTGTATGAGTCAAAATTATTGATTTTTTTTTTATGCCAAAAATCATTAGGATATTAAGTAAAGATCATGTTCCATGAAGATATTTTGTAAATTTCCTACCGTAAATATATCAAAACTTAAATTTTGATTAGTAATATGCATTGCTAAGAACTTCATTTACACAACTTTAAAGGTGATTTTCTCAATATTTAGATTTTTTTGCACCCTCAGATTCCAGATTTTCAAATAGTTGTATCTCAGCCAAATATTGTCCTGTCCTAACAAACCATACATCAATGGAAAGCTTATTTATTCAGCTTTATTCGAAAAATTGACCCTTATGACTGGTTTTGTGGTCCAGCGTCACATATTTTACAGAGCAACCATCATTTATTAGTGTAACAAGAGTACTCGTCAGAGTCAATGAGTGAGTTCTGACCTGTTTTGAAATAGCAATGCAAATGTAAATTTGTAAAAAAAACAAAACAAAAAAAAAAAAAACTCAATTTTCATGTCAAGAGTTCAAAAGATAACATCCACTCTATTTGTATTTTTTTGAGAAAAAAAAAGTGTCTAAAAATGTTTTGAATATAAAGACAGATCCTCCGTTTGTGATGCAGTGCAAACTATAACGCACATCCAGGGTCTCGCCGCATGTGTTTTGTGTGTTAAAGGTTGAATTCAAATCAAATATACTCAAAAATATCAAATAATATAGTCTCAAAATATCCAATACTTGTTGATTAATCAAACTGAGTATTACATTGGTAGACCACTAGAACTGCTCCATATGCTCTATCCAACTCTTTATGAACTGATATTCAGTTCAGCACAGTACAAAACATTTTTTTTGCTAAGTACAAATCATTCTTTTTAGACTAAATTTAGCACAGCGTTAATTTTTAACCCCAAGATTTTGAAATATTACAGAAAATGTGACATCCCATAAAACTGACAGCTATGAAGTAACATCGTTTGGACCTTTCTATAGCATGAGAAGAATTTAATTCCCTTTTCTTTCTTTTTTTTTTAATTTTGACAGCATTTATTGTTAAAACTGACTTGGTTTCTAAAAAGATTGTAAATTAATAAAATTCCACATCTAGCTAGTCTAAAAGTAATAGGCTAAATTTAAAATGAATATATTTTTATTTTTGATGTGAATTGCCTATGAAAAGAAAAAAAAAACAGCTCACATAATATTTCGTTTAATTTTAATACTAGGACAAGCACCTCCATTCAATGGCCATTTGCTGAGAGAAACAAAGCATTTCTTCCCACTGTACGACCTCGCCAAAGTTGAATGAAAGCAACCAGAGAGTGAGAAAGACAATGTTTTATTAACCCTTTTCATAATAACTTATAATCCTATACACGCACACATCCAAAACACATCACAAGATGCTTTAACCTTTAAACAGTGATTAAGGCCTTGATGCTGGACATCCTTTTGCTGGATGTGTCACCAAACAGTTGCTGGATGTGGATGGCAGAACTGAACTTTTTTACTGAAAAAAGTAACTACGAACCACACAGACTTTTAAGATGAAAGATAAAGCTACACTTATTTAAGATGCTATCGTAAAATCTAAAAGCAAAGCCGTTCCGTGTTCCACCGACCAAAGTGCAATACTAGTGTATTAGCCTGTGAAATAAGTATATTAAAACCCTTTCCATGAGTTGCATAACTTAACCATTTCCAAAATACAACAAAAATATAAGCACAGGACTATAATCATACCTTCAGAGCTATTGCCCCATATGAGCCTTCTTCAACCTTTGGTTACATGCCATTAATAAAAGATATTTTTGGTTCATCATGCCCATCTGGTGCTTTGAACAAAAGATTCAGATGATAGAAATCTTTATTCATGTTGATTTTATGCACAACAAAAAGAAATTTAAGAATCACAATATTTGGATCAAAGGAAGTACATAAGCATTTTAATTGCAAATAATGTAGTATATAAAATATAACCCTTTTATACCCAATAAAAACAAAACATAAGAGAAAGACAAAAGACAACAAAATGGTCCCATGGAAACAATCATAAATGTCGGTGGCGTTGTATGGGGCAGGCTCTACGTAACAGTACACTCATTTGGCAGCACTACTGTAAACTGCAAACTCCTCTGTAACAAGGCCTCTGAACTTTCTACAATAAAGGAATCAAAAAAATGGAAGCCAAAACGTTCATGCATATATTTCAAGTACACAAGTGTACCTTCTGATTGCTATAAATACGATACTCATACAGTAACTACAGGCACAGCAGTGCAGTGATTCACTACAATCACTACTTTGGGTTCAAAACCTCCTGAACCGACTTGCTCTGGGAAGCAAATGTGATCCTTCAAAATGCAATACTCAAACGTCCCGTTCTCTTCATGTAAACATTTCGTTTCGAAATGGTTGACGTTTAACATACCAGTAGATCTCCTTGTGCTACATCAAACCAAACGTGACCAATTCTATGACCCAATTTGGCAAAAGCACAGAAACTTCACTAAAAAAAATGATCAGATAATACATTCACTTCATGTTTGACCCTTCCTTTAGATGACAGGGGATTGTAGTCCTTTAATCGGACTGTAACCTTGATATTTTACCTTACTTTCTGGCAGGTTTTCATTCAGTTCTTTGCAACAAGAATAAAACTGAAAATCTTGAGTTTATTTATCATTAGTTATTTGCATTTATTAATGCATTTATGAGCTTAGGTTCATTTTAATTGATAAAATTAACCTACTATCCATTGTTTACACGTTTACTCTTGTTTTAAACATCTTAAATAATAAAAGTATTGAACCATATTGTAAACTATTACCCTAGAAAATGTATAAACCGTTCAAATGATGTATTAAAGTCTCAAAGCAATGTATTGAGAAGATTCCAGTGAACATCAACATCAGTTCAATGAATAGCCTACCAAGTTGAATAAAAGAGTCATTGTGTCAAAGCTCTTACAGGCCACAGAAGCTTAACTATGGAAATCCCTACGGATATGAAATTCCAGACGATTCAAAGTCATCCCGGGAGAAAATATGCTCATCAGTAACAAGTACATCCCCTTAAATAGCAGCAAACTGGATAAACAAAATATTGTGCAAACTACCACAAAACACTGATTCACAGTTTTGTTTTAGTGCCACATATCACTAGAATTGTGTGTGGGGGGGGGGGGTTCCATAAGAAGTACAGCTAATGGAGAGTTATGAGGCTCTTGTGTCACTTATCTTTGCTACACAAATGCTTGTGTATTCGATGAGAAGCATCTAGAAGTCTTTCTGGGTCAAACTAATATTTCGGACAGAGCAAACAAACAATAAAAAGCCATAAGATGAATGTGTTAAAGGCCGCATCAAGTGACACTGAGTTAAGAGTGCAGCTCTTATACCGCCACCCCATACTACGCCACCACAAAAACAAACAAAAAAAAAACACATTCCAGGTAACAGCAACGATATGAAACTTCCAGAATCATGCTCTGAGACGAGAAACAGGTATATGGAGGTACACTTCAGGTTCTTTAGGATCAAGAAAGCTGGCATGTATAAAACCCTCTCTTCAATTGTCTTCATGTCTTTGATAGTCTGTACTAGTGAGTGAGTGAGTGAGTGAGTGAGTGTGAGTGTGTGAGTGTGTGTGTGTGTGTGTGTGTGCGTGTGTGTGTGTGCGCGCGATCGATCAGGAAGCGATTACTCAACAGTCACAGACTTGGCCAGGTTTCTTGGGCAATCAACCTGTGTAGAGCAAGAAAAGAAGAATTAATAAAAACAACGCACTAAGTAATATGGCATAATATGTAGTGAACATGATTTTTTTTTTTTTATTGAGTATTGTATTTGAAAGTTATTTTTGCCGCTTTATAGGCCTTGAACGGTTAAATACACATTTGTAGGTTTCAAAATGCCCATCTTTGCAAGTATTCTCAAACACAGTAATTTAGGTCTTAAGTGAAAGCAAACAGCTGAGAAAGAAAACGTGTAACAGTATATTGAATCCGGGCAGCTCTTAAAGTGACAGCAGTCTAATATTCCTGCTGTCTGTCATTCATTTGAATCAAACAACAATAGATAAAATCTCTCACTGCTCTTGACTGAAATCACTTTTGTAACTTTAATAAGAAGAAATAAATGTTTTATTATTTATTTATTTATTTACTTACATACACACACACACACATTTTATAGATAAACAGAAAAAAATAGCCCTGGACTAAGACAGTATTATAGATTTTATTTGCAGACTTTTTTTTTTTTTTTTTTTTTTTTATTTATTTTCTTTACACTGCAAACATTTTAAGTGGCCCCAATGGAAAAAATAAACATTATTTTTTAGCATCATACACTACTGTTTAAAAGTTTGGTATCTGCAAGATTGAAAGAAGTCTAATATGCTCACCTATTTAAGGCTGCATCTACTTAATACAGTAATGCTTTGAACATTTCTATTTTACATTTTTGTTTTTTTGTTTTTTTAACAATCGTTAAGGGCACACTTCTCAATACTTAGGTCACTTTTTCAAAACTCTTCACATAGTTCTCCTAAACAGCTTTCATGGCACAGCAGTTAACTGCACACTTAATGCACTAAAACTACCAAAACACCTCATACATGTCTCAAATCAACTCATTCTTCCATAACACTAGCAAAGATTGTCAACCAACAAAAACAATGATCTAAAAAAACCCACTAACAACTGGTAGTACATTTATAAAATTATTACAAAACAAGAATGACACCTTTATTAGGATTATTATTAAATGACGAATACATGATTTATATTTCAATAATGTATTACTGTGGAATTGTAGCAAATTGCTGTTTTATTCACTGTTGTATTATGTAAGGTTTTGAACAGTATGTAAACATGTGCAAATTGGCCTGTAGGTATATAGAGGTTTGGTGGTGTTTGAGTCTGAGTGAGAAAAGAATTCATGTAATTAGAAAGATGTAGTCACTGAAATCATTTTGTGCCAAAGTAACGACAAATGATTCACAGTTTAACCTGCATAGACTGCTGTTGTGCTCACTGTGTGACAAAAGTGACCCAAGTATTGACAAAATGTGTCCAAGTGATTGTATTTAAAAAAACACTTTAAATTTAGAACATTTCAAATAACTTTTGTGTAGCAATTTAAGTATTTACTGTCATTTTTGATTGATTTAATGTGTCATTGCTGAATAATAGCATTTGTTTATCAGCAAGTGAGATGAAAGCGAGTGGACGAGAGACTCACGTCGTATCCGCGGAGCACAGCGAGGTGGAAGGAGAGCAGCTGTAGCGGGACGACGCTGAGGATTCCCTGCAGACAGTCCACACTGTGAGGCACTTTGATGGTGCGGCTGGAGTTTTTGATGGTCTCATAGTCCTCCTTATCACAGATCACGATCGGACGGCCCTACAACAGCAACATAACCACATCCTCTTAGACAGCGGAAAAACAGCAGAGACGGCTAGGGCAGTCTCTATATAGGAAGCTTTTAATTCAATCTATCCTTATGTGTTTTTGGCATACCGAATTGTGATTGGTCTTCCACTTGATGTACAGCATAAATAATCATTGTACCTCTGATTTTTAAACTATTTTATATCTTACAACCAGTAGCATTACCCTCAGGACATGCAAATCTAGTAATGATAAATATGAACATTTGAATGGCTCTTACCTGTCTCGCCACGACCTGCTGCAGTGCGTTCTGGCACTTGATGTATGTGTGGTCTCTCATGATGATCATGATGACAGGCATGAGTTTGTCCACTAGAGCCAGCGGCCCGTGCTTCAGCTCTCCAGCCAAAATCCCCTCTGAATGCATGTACGTGATCTCCTTAATTTTCTAAATGACACACAAACACAAGCTTTAACATGGGAAGACAGACTAGATGGGAACTGTTAAACAAATACAAATAAAACAAAAAAAAGCACAGCAAAGCAAAAAACTAAAACAAAACAGGCAAAATAAAGCAAAAAAGGCAAAGAAAGGCAAGGCAAACAAAGCAAAACAAAAAGGAAAAGGAAAAGGAAAAGCAAAGCAAAAACAAAAGGAAAAATGAAGAAAATTCAAAAGCAAAACCAAAAGCACAGCAAAGCAAAGCAAAACCAAAACCCAAAAAAAACAGTCACACATTATTTTAAGGTCCAATTCTTGTTATTAACAAACCAATAACTATGACTTTTGTCTTAATAAACTCCTAATTTGCTGCTTATTAATAGTAAGGCAGCTGTTAACTTTAGATATTGAGTAGGATTAGGGATGTAAAATAAGGTCATGCAGAATGTGCTTTATAAGCACTAATAATCAGCCAATATATTAATATGCATGCTAATAAGCAACTAGTTAAAGGGATAGTTCACCCAAAAACGAAAATTGTCATTAATTACTCACCCTCATGTCGTTTCAAACCCGTGAGACCTCTGTTCATCTTTGGAACACAAATTAAGATATTTTTGATGCATTCCGAGAGCTTCGTTCATAGACAGCAAGGATACTTACACGATCAAGGTCCAGAAACATAGCAAGGAGAACAGGAAAATAATCCATGTGACATCAGGGGTTCAACTGTAATTTTACAAAGCTACAAGAATACTTTGTGCGCAAAGGGAAAAAAAAAAAAAAAAAAAAAAAAAAAAAAAAAAATTAACGACTTTATTCAAATTAGTCTCCTTCGCGTCACCCTAGCGCCATTTTGGAGAATATCCGCTGGACGGAAACTGCATATGATCTTCTGTGTGAGCCGCATACCGGATGCGCTGTTTTCATTCAAATCAAAGTGTAAATATATGTAGAAGACGTATCCGCACGGTGCGGCTGATACAGATTATACGCAGTTTCCGTCTAGCAGATATTCTCCAAAATGGCGCTACGCTGACGTAGAGGAGAAGAACTGTTGAATAAAGTTGTTACTTTTGTTTTCTTTGCATACAAAAAGTATTCTCGTAGCTTTGTAAAATTACGGTTGAACCCCTGATGTCACATGGATTATTTCCTGATCTCCTTGCTACGTTTCTGGACCTTGATCGTGTAAGTATCCTTGCTGCCTATGGAGGGTCAGAAAGCTCTCAGATTCCATCAAAAATATCTTAATGTGTGTTCCGAAGATGAACTGAGGTCTCACGGGTTTGAAACGACATGAGGATGAGTAATTAATGACAGAATTTTCATTTTTGGGTGAACTATCCCTTTAATAGTGAGAATTGGTCCCTAAACTAAAGTGTTACCCCCAAAAAACAAACCAAACCAAAAAACAAAAGCTAAATAAAGCAAACAAGCAAGAGCGAAAAAAATAAAGAATAATAATAATAATAATAATAATAATAATAATAGCACAACTGTTGCATAACCACAATTAGGGGAAAAAAATCTAAAACTATCTAAAAGTACACATTTTTGTGGTCAGAGCTCGCTAATGCCTCTATGACAGTTTCATCCTCAGTTCCAGTGTATGTGGGGGTTTTTTCTGAACTAACAAAGTCAAACTGCTTCCTCTGGTTATTTGTGGTTAGGCTAAATGAGGCCAAACTTCTGGAAAATTCTGAAGTCTATCAGTTAAGATTCTTATTTTCTTCCATGCTCTTACTTTCCTGTAAGACTTGGATGTACAGGTCTGCTCATTCTTAAATGAGCATAGTTTCAATCAGCGTAAATCACACTCAAATCAGAAATAGAGGGATGCCAGAGAGACTCGGTTAAAGGGAAAGTTCATCCAAAATCACTTGACATATATGTATATGTATTAGTGCTGTCAATCGATTAAAAAAAAAAAAATTAATTAAATCGCACATTTTTCTAAAATAAATCGCGATTAATTCCACATAACATTAAAGTTTTTAAATATACTTTTATATTGCAATAATTTCGCATTCAATCTTCAAATGTACAATGTACAAACAACATAAAGACAGTATATGTTTAATATTTCTTTAATGGCATCTTTTTTATGATTGAAGGCCAGCATCACTGATATCAATACTACTGATGTCTCTATAAAATAGTTTTTTCCCTGAATATTAACCATTGACTGTAGCCAGTCAGCATTACAGTATAATTTAGATCTATAAATTTTAACATTAGACTTAACTTCTAATTTAAGTGAATTTAAAACAATCA
>JAFVLL020010690.1:75009-105553 GCA_021397915.2 Tor tambroides
GCTCTGTTTCCCTCAGGCCAATCGCTCTCGCAGCCTGGGTGCCACTGTGTACTGCGTAGGAGTGAAGGATTTCAATGAGACTCAGGTGTGTTTGTTTGTGTGTGTTGTGTTTGGCAGTATGGTAAGCTTTAAAACTAGATCTAGGCACTTATGCCAAAAAAAGTGTCACAAGATTTATATAAATTATGATTGGGGGTTTATGAAACTTGCACTTGTTTAAAGTCCATGTAAAGTCAATTCTGAGAATTGTTTGTAAACACATTATTAGTGTTAGAAATGCATTGCTGAAACACGTTACAAAGACTGTGAACTATGTAGTACTTAATTGTGGAGTTAGACCGTTAAACAGTTTTTCACTATTTTCGTGATCAGGATTTTCTGGGCGGGGCTAAATCAGGTCTCGATGATGCAATCGAGCCACCGAGCACGCTCCCTTCCCAACACTATAAGAGGTGTGTTCGACTTGAAGCAGTGCTGCAGACCGATCTGTGTGTGACATCAAAGTACAGTGAGAGCTACAGAGAGCAGATGCTCCTGATGCTTTCGAATCGCTCTCGCGGTACTTTGATGTCTTACACTGATCGTTCTGCAGCGCTGCATCAAGTCGAACACACCTAATAACTAGAGCGCATTAGCATCAGTGGTTCACGGCTCAATCGCGAGTTACTGTCATTACCGTTACTACAGCCTACAGTTTGCTAGCTAGCTATGCCTTCGTCACGTAAATGCATAATACCTGGTTGCGATAATTTACAAAACAGCTCGGTCTCCGAGTGGGCGTGGTTTCAGCGCCGCCAGTGGACACGCCCCCAGCGTTTGAGAGCAGAGAATACTGCTTATTTTTTCAAGATTGTGATACCTTATTTTATTTACTTGGCGGTTTTTTAGCTTTCAAATTTGGCTGGGTGGTTAATAACACATTTTTCTGTGGTGTGACAAACTCAGAACACACATTTAATATTGACTTTACACGGACTTTAAGCAAGTATACTTTATACATTTTTTGTAATACTTTTTTTTTTTCACTTTTCCTAGCTGGCCAAGATTGCCGACAGCAAAGATCATGTCTTTCCAGTAAACGATGGCTTTGAAGCTCTACAAGGTGTCATTGGCTCGGTGAGTGATTATGTTGATGATTTAATACAGTAAATTGCATTCTATGTGAAAAATTGTATTGTGAGAAAATTGTATTGTGAGAAAAGTCACACTTTAATCACTATATAAAATATGTGTTTTTTTTCAGCATTAATTTGATTCAAAGTAGTTGAAAAATGCAGGTTGTAATTTTGGTACTACATTCATTTAATATTTTAAATAAAGAAATTTGGTTTAAGCAATTAAACTCAAGTTTTACATTTAAATGAGGTGATTTTTTTTATAGTGAAAACTCACGCACTCTCTCATTGCTTTATTTTTGCTGAATTAATTTAATACTAATTTGACCAGTTTCAGAAAAGTCTCTAATACCTAGACATCCATCAGAACCTCCAGTAATTTGCAATTTGAAATTTTAGTTAGTGGTTATGCAATATACCGCCAAAGGCCAATATGTGGGCCAATTTCTTTTTATTTTTTTTTATTATCAGCAAACAAATCTTTCAGATTGGCCAATTTGTTGGAAATGAGACTCTTATTTTTCACTGCACTGAAAATATCAGGGCCTGAGGGACAGATTCTCTGTCTTCATTAGTTTACAGTCTCTGTTTAACAGTTCTATAAATGATATAAAATTCTAAATAAATATAAATAATTTATATAATTTATTTGAAAAAGTATTTTAGCATTTTCTTTTCTATTATTAGGAAGTAATCTACCATCAGCATTCAGCAAATACTCATTTATATAATTTAAACAAGTCTAATAAGCATATCTAAAAAAATCAATTAATTTAATTTGCATAAAATTAGCACTACCTTATATTAATTTGAAAAAATATTGTTCCGCATTCACAGACTTACCACATTACTGAGTGCACTATTGGTTAAAGTGTTGGCTTCCTTTTTATTCATATTTTTTAACATTTTCTTTATTTGTGGAAAAATATTATAATAAGAATAATGTGCATAAATCTTTTTATTTTTTATTTTAAGTTTACTTTTTTCATATAATTGATTTTCAAATTATAATAAATATTATGCTAAATAAGTATACATTTAATTTCAGCAATTCTTATGCAAGTGTTTTTACTATCTTTAAATTAAATAGTGTGATATCGTATAAATATATACTGTATATATATATATATACTGTGTATATATATATATATATATATATATATATATATATATCAGCTTTATATTGGCCATCTACCACCCTGCTCTAAGATAGCGGCTTTCACAAAATCATTATCCGTCAACTACTATTTTGAATGGCCATCTGTGGAGAAAGATGCTTTTCAGACACTTTAGCAGCAGCTTTTACCAGCAGGGGCAAACAGAGCCATGCCAACCAGACAAAGCTTGACCTCCTAGGTAAAAATTACCCTAAGAAACATCCTCTTAATGAAAAAAACAACAGAAGAATTAAAGAAAAACACAAAAGTGAAGAACAACAAACAAGAATATTCATTCAATCCCGTCTGAAGTTGCTGGGTTGTCTTCAGTATCAGAGAGACCTGCCATGCCCTGCCTGGTCCGCTTTGATCCCACGGTCCGCTGGAGTCTGTCCAAACACCATCAAAGCCTGTTCACTGTGTCCTTTCTTTTTGCAATGAAAGCTAATGGTTTATATTTTTTAAGCTCTGAAGCAGAGGAGGAAGAAAAGAGGAGATATTTGGGTAAAGAGTCGTCTCGCCCATGCAGAGGTTGACTGTTTCATGAGCTGAGACTGGGGTCAGTCCAGCTGGCCTCCATCTGCTGTCAGTTAGCTGCATGCTGAAAGCTCTTGGCCGAAGCTCAGGAGAAGAGTGTCGTAAATCAGCAGGGACCTTGGGATCTGAAAGCATACTTCTATAGATGACAGAGGAAGGCGGTATACATGTAGATCAAAACAACCTCGCCACACATAGGTGCTGGTATGGCCGATGAAGGCTATTTCCAGGATGAGAAGAAAGATACGGAGAAAGCAGATGTGCTGTTCAAAACTGTCCTGTTGAGGCTCTTGCAGGAGCAGTGTTGCTATGATTGGTGGATTCTTTAAGATAAAATAAACTTGTTCTGCAAAGAAAATGACAATGGAACGTCTTTTCCATTTGCAATTTCCATTAACTCTTTGTTTGATGAATTTAAAGGGGTCGTTCACCCCATAATGACAATTCTGCCATGATTTACTCACTCTCAAGTTGATCCAAAACTGTATGTTTTTTGGTTGAACATAACCATTTATGGTCCCCATTGACTTCCATTGTATTTTTCCATACTATGGAAGTCAATGGCTACCAGCAACTGTTTGTATTCTTCAAAATATCTTCTTTTGTGTATAGTAGAAGAAAGGAACAACTTGAGGGTGAGTAAATGATGACATAATTTTCATTTTTGGGTGGACTAACCTTTAAGGATGTGGAACTGTGGTCAGTTAGCTTTACTAGAGCAGCTGACTTAGTAGTTCACTTGCTGAATTTTACTCTTTGTACCCATCAGATCTTGAAGAAATCATGCATAGAGATCCTTGCTGCAGAACCTTCCAGTATCTGTGCTGGAGGTGAGTACAGTTCTCTCTAGATCAACTGTTTGAGCCACAGCATGAACGTCTGTTCAAGCATCAAACGGTCTTCCAGAATAATAGGTTGGATACAGAAAGTCATTATTTGATCAAAAGCCCAGAAAAGAGGTTTGATTGTGTTGCATTGCAACCAAGAAGAATGGATTTGTCAGTGCTACAAAAAAAAAAAAATACAAATGTTCTTTTAAAGAATGTGCAGTTTGCAGTGCTTCTTGTGCAAGAGTGAATGTGTGACCACATTTACTGCTCTCTGGCAAATTTTCATCGAAAATATCTACTCATTTCAGTAGGAATCCACACAATTACACACGAGGGTGAAAGATTTATCCACAGATTTCACAACGGGTTCAAGTGGGTCATGTGAATTTGTGTTCATCAGCAGAAAGCTGTTTGGTTTGAAAATGACTTTGATATGAGTTGTGCTTCATATAGTTACCATACTATTGACAATAGACAATGGACTTTTTCGCCCACAAAATTTTGCGAAACTTTGCTAATATGAAAAAGTGATTATGCTTTGATATTTCTTTAGAAAATAAAACTTCTTGTACGTTTTTATTGATGTCTCTGATTTGTTTTATTGCAAATGACTTTCAAAATTTGCTACATGACTTAAGATTGTTATGTGTGAACTTCCTGTTTTAAAGAGGCGTTCCAAGTCGTCGTGAGAGGAAATGGATTCCTTCATGCTAGAAATGTGGACAAGGTTCTTTGCAGCTTCAGAATAAACGACACCCTTACCAGAAGTAAGTGTTTTTTTTTTCTTTTAAAGAATAGTTCACCCAAAAATGACAGCTCTGTCATTATTTACTCACCCTCATATAATTTCAAGCCTGTATGCTGAAATTTTTTCCATGGAGCTCAAAATTTATTAATAGTCATTGATTTCAAATAAGTACAGGTCATAGTGACCATGGACTGTCAAGCTACAAAAAGGCACCATAGAAGCACCCTTAACATAGTATGTGATTTTTGCGATTAATTCTAAGTCCTCTGCAATCATGTGATAACTTTTTGTGTAGTGGACAGACCTAAAAATGACCTTCTGAGGCTCTCAAACAAAACGTGGACATCAGGTTGCATGTCAATAATGTCAGACGTCGTTGAGGGTCTCATAACATATGCTTTAAGCTCCATATTTGATTAGAAAACTAGTGAATGATGATTTAAATGTCAGTCTGTTCCTCAGTCAAAGCTATTGTATGGATATTGAAGACTTCAATAGTAGCTTCAAAATGTAGTGCTTAAATGATATGGATTACTTTTAAGATATTAAGATATTTAGTGATTTTTGGAGACCTTTGTTCACTTTAAACTGTTGTTGTTTTGTGTTTCACAAAAAAAAAAAAAAAAGAAAGTCATGGTGGTATGGAGGACTTGAAAGTGACTTTCTTGCGTAATTGCCATATGGTTGGAATGATTTGAGTCAGAATCTATAAACCCTTCTGATTAGCTATCATTTTTCCACCGAACACCCCAGAAGACTCATTTTCATAGAAACCTTGGAACGGCCGACCATGCCATGCCAGTCCCATTTGTTTTCTGTCTAATAGTAGTTTTCAAAAGCTACATTAGGAGTTTTACAGGATGGATTCCTGCCAAACGAAGGAGATATAAGAAAGAAACGCTGCCACACAAAAGGCTGACAGCATTCGCAAAGGTTTTACCCCTTGCAGTTTTTACTGTAGGTCTCATGTTTAAACAGGATCTGCATCCTTTCTTGCAAACTATAGTGTTGCAAAGCCTGGCGGATGAGTCACAGGCATGATTAAATTAAACTAGTATGCTAGCAGAAGTACAGTGAATCATAACCAAATTTTGCTTTAAGACACAGTTTTTATATTGGACATCAAATGGTAACAAAACCAATCTCATGGGAAAATGTAACTATTTTATGAGGTGAAAATTTTGTATAAATGCGTACAATTTGAATTGTGCAAAAATATGACTTAAAGGGATAGTTTGGCCAAAAATGAAAACTTGCTGTTAATTTACTCACCCTCAGGCCATTCAAGATGACTTTTTTCTTCAGCAGAACATTAAAGACGTTTTTTTAGTTGAAACCGCGGTCCTTAGTGATTCATAAAATGCACGTCAGCAGCAGCCCTTTTACGAGAATAAAAAAAAACATATCAGGCTCCTGACGATATATTGAGGTCTTATGAAGCGAAACAATCAGTCTGTGCAAGAAACTGAACATTATTTACAGCATTATTACCTGTAATCCACAGCCTCAGGCAAAAAAAGGCATAAGCATAAGACATACAGTACAAATGACATACATAAGACATTACAAACTGATATTTATTAAGGCCCGTTCACACTAAGGACTGTAACTATAATGACAATAACAAATAGCGAATAACAAAGTTATTGTTTTAATGAGTTTCACAACTTTAACAATAACGGCTCAGAGGAACGATATTGTTGGAATCACTTTCGAAACAAATCAATTTCCAAGTAATGAACAATAAACACACTGGAAATCAGAATCCATCCTGCTTTAAATATCTTGAGTATTTAAAGTGGCAGACGACATAATGGTAGTGCGCAATTATAATATACAGAATCTTAGCATCCATTGGTGTGGATGCTAATATAGTTATTATAGTTATGATTCTTAGTGTGAACAGGCTTTTTAGCCACTAATTCAGCTAAAATGTAAAATAGTTACAAATTGTCATGAGATAGTGTTGGTGATTTTGGTGTCACCACTTGAGAACTTTTACAAAAAGCTTTGTCTTTACAAAAACAAAGAGCTGTTTTCTGCTTCAGCGACTAGCAAAACAGAGTGCCATGGTTCACATATGTCCCATGATGGGTCAAATTAATTACTATGGAAAAGATGTTTAAGCATTGTATTTTTAACAAAATCTGCTGTTAATTGTCTGGCGACTTTCTTTTTGAAGTAAAGCTATTAAAGTGCAAGTGATTCTCTGTTGACATTTCATATGCAGCGATACTATATTGGTATTAAAGCTTCAGGGAGGGTCTCATTCTCTCCAAACAATCGCAATTTCATTAAAATTGGAACTAGTTGTAAGATCAAAGCCCAGTCATCTGACTTAAATCCTATTTTACAGTATCAGTAATGCCTACCAGCTTTGGTGCTTGGCATCTCCTTGGCTGCCTTTGCTCTGATTAAAGCCGGACGTTTCAAACGTGGCACCATGCTAATTGTTTGTGTCCGATAAAGACCAGAACATCCGGTTGATGAGTGTAACTGTGTCATGGAAGCAATTTGACCTTTATCTATCCATCCCTCAGCAAACCGGTCCCACTTTCCCATCCTTAAGGCATATTCTCAGACCTACAACAGATTTACTCCGACTTTGAGCAGGCCTGCTGTTTATTTGCGCTTACCCGCTGTAAACACTAGAGAGGATATCCTGTAAATGAATGATAATGTCCATCATGCACAAACCTGCTCTCCTTACTTTGAAGCCAAGGCTGATCGCAGGCTGTCAGAACCTTGTTGACCCTCTGACTTGCTTCTAGATTTGAAATTTGCTGTTTGTCCTAATTAGAATAGAAGATGAGTATCGTGCATCTAAATATTGTAATACAAATGGTTGGACAAAATAATGTAAATACCCATTATTATATGGGTTAATATAATTTGTGTAGGCTATAGTAAAAAAACAACCAATGTTGTAATTATGTTTTATTTATTTTTTCGTTGTCTGTTATCTAGTTTGTATATCAGTGTAGTGTAAGTTGTGTTTATTACAACCCGTGTATGAAATAAGTGACTGTCAGACTTCCAAACAGGACAGATCATGGGAACCAATATAGCAGAAGTGTCTGTAACCCTAAGAGCCCAATTGTTTGGTGTTTTAAGAACAACACTCTCTACGATTATGACTGTGTAGGCAAAGCATGGCAAGACTTCTGAAGATTGAAAACTGAAAGTGAATGATAGGCACTGTAAAACACTAAGAAAAACTGTGTCCAAACAACACAGAACTACTGCAGCAAAGTGACAGCAAACCTCAATAGTCATTTTGAAGACAATGTTTCCTTTAAAGAGAATTTCACAAAGCCAACATCCATGAAAGAGCTGAAACTTTAGTCACAGACACCAATGATAAAATGCGAAAAAGATGGTGTGGATGATCATAAAACCTGGACAGCTGGAGCATCAAAATGAACTTCAACATCTGCCCTGACCAGACAAATCACCTGATTTGAATATTATCAAACCACTGTGGATAGTTTTGGAGAGAAGTGAGAAGCAGATTCCCTCCTCCAACATCTATAGAACATCAAATGGTAGACTATTCAGAAGTTGTATGAGTCTATTCTAAGAAGGTTGGAAGCTGTATTAAAGGCAAATGGTGGAAAAATACCTTAGTTGGGAAATACCAACCTTGGATTTCCTTGAATAGTATACAGTTTCATACGTGTATTAATGTGCACCTTTGAATGCTGATTGGGTCAGTATTGCCCACAATCCCTTGTTCTCCAGAAGAGAAGTTTGTGATCTTACTCTACAGCCAACAGTGTATGCTTTAGTTTTGACGCAAATGCTAGCATATGTGTACAGCCAAATACATAGCCTTTTAAAGTAGAGTGAAGGCAATTTGGAAAGTCAATAGACATGCTATTGTGGATTTTTTTCTTTTACTATTTGGGCAAATGGGAATGCCAGAAATGTTATTTGTTGTAGTTTCCATTCAAACTATGACGACTTTGTTTGTGAGAATGCCAGAAATGAGAAAATGGTCCAGTCATTTTGTTTTATGTACCATTTAGCAATGGATAAATCTTAAATAGCTGATTGCACGTTAATAAAAAAAAATTATCAGTTCCACAGAAAATAACCAAAAATGTGTGTGAACGAAAAGGATGGCCTTTATAAATGTTGCAGTCCAGTTGACTAAACTCTCGCCATTTCAGGTCAGTGCTGCCCATTCATCTTATACATCCATTTTTATATATTTGGACATATCTGAACTAGGTGTGTGTGGTATATATATATATCATCTACGATAATATGATAATTGTTCTTTAAACAATATATGCGATTTGCCATTATCGTATATATAGCAAAAACCAAACAAAAACACAGCCAGAGGGTGCACGCATACACTATGAGATATAGGTTGGACTACTGCGCAAGCACATTTAGAGTTCACGCTTTCACTACGTGAAAGACTATTAAAATACATTTAGATCTCCCCCAAAATTCAAATTCAAATATGCCCCTGTAAGACGTTTATGTCTTTTAATATCATCTGATATAGTTAACATCCCACAAAGAGTAGTTTTTCTCCAAATATCAGTACGATTGCAAATGTGATGTTGATTTTAAAAAAACAGTCCAATTAACAAGTTAACATTAATTGGTTTACATTTCAGAAACAAGTTCCTGGTTTCTGCTCTATTTTGTTAACAAAAATAGATTCAAACAAAGCCACATCAGAACTGTTTTGCGTCTCTGAGCAACACACGACGGTATTTCGTTACTGAATCAATCAACTGTCGAATCGGTTGAATGAATGACTCAATGACTCATTCATGCAGTCATTTTCTGCCACCTACTGGTGGTTTTAGGGTTATATTTAAAGTGTATTTCCTTTTTTCTTTTAAATTCATTTCAAATATCACTATTGAATAAAATACCAGCACAATAACATGCTCAGCAAAATGTCGTCTAATTATCGTTATCGACAAAATATCGAAATATAATTTTTTGTCATTATCGCACATCCCTAATCTGAACACCTTACAGACGTTTGATTCCGCTAACCTCACAAACATTGGCAAATCCAGCAGCTGCTTCTTTCGCCATTTGTTTTTTCGAAAGATTTTGCCTGATTGCCGTATGCATCAGACGGTCAGCGAATGGACTGGAGGCGGTTTGGGGGTGTCTAGACTAGCTGTCTTTGACTTGCATTTCCTTTCTTTAACCTCGATAAAAACCTCAAGCAGTCTGATGATTGCATAACAAACACAAGGGCTGTTGAATTCATCCCCAGTGCAGGCCATTTCCCTCTCAAAAGGCTCAGACGCAATTTGGTATCAACAGTAATTCTTATTGATTTATCACGCAAGTTGAAATCATGTGCATGTCTTTACTTAGTAGTTAAACATGACCTTCCCTCATGTGCTATGGGTAAACAGCCCAATAAAGCACAATAACAACATGACCCTCTGCCAGATTTCTGATTCTTTGGGATTTGAGCCAACCCCCTACACCAACAAACAGCTTTCTACAAGATAAAGAGAAACACAGAAGTGTTATATTTGTAAATTTTCTTCTGCGTTCTTGCTTTGGCTGCATCAAGTACTAAAGCACCAATCGCCCTCCTGTCCATTAAAATTTTTTTGAGTTTAGTAATTCCAAGGGATAAAACCAAGAAACATAAAATAAATATTTGATTACAAGAGCAAGCCTTTACATCTGCAGTTTGTTGATTTTGGGTGGTTTTAGGCCTCCACTGGCTTCTCAGTTGGAGGCCCCTGACAGACAGAGGTTACAGAGCAATGGCCTCATTACCCCTGTTTTGTAATCCGTGACCCACTTCTCTTTCCTTTCGGATACTTTAGGGCTACCAGGGGGTTAAGTGCCTTGCATAAGAGTTGATTCTAGGTTCTAGCCTTGAAGATTTGAATCCAATGTAATAAAATGTAGTTGATATGTATTGCAATGACTAAAAATGAGATGCAGCCTGTCCTCAACAACTGCAAATGTTTTTATATCAACTGTCCTCTTATGCAACAAGGAATCAGACAGTGATATACATATTTTTCATGCAGTATTTTCCAGATTTGCTGTTTGAAATGTGTGCATTTGTCTTTTTTATTAGTGGTGAAGCCACTGGTAGTTGAGGACACATATCTGCTGTGTCCAGCTCCTGTTCTTCGAGAGGAGGGAACGTAAGTGTATCAGATACATATTTTTACTTTCTTTCTAGTGGCAGAAATCTTAACTGTGGCTCATTAAGGAATACAGTATAGTGTTTTCAAAGGATTTAAGTAATTTTTTTTTCCATTGTGTGTATTGCAGGGCAGCTTCCCTTTATGTTAGCATGAATGAAGGCCTGAGTTTTATCTCTAGTTCTGTTACTATCACCACTGTAAGCTGTGTAAGTATTATTCTAAATCATATTTTGTGCTTTATTACTTGTGTTTTTGTGTTTGACAACCAGTGTTGGGGAAGCTACTGTACACTACTGTTCAACAGTTTGGTGTCAATAACATTTTTTAATGTTTTTGAAGAAAGTCTTTGAACCGAGCTTGCATTTATTTGGTCAAAACAATAATACTGTGAAATATTATTACAAATTAAAACTAGATGAGTAAAAGTTTGTAAACTAACTTTGAGGTTGGCTTGAGAAAGCTTAATCTGAAAGTTTGAAGCATAAAAAAATGAAATTTAAAAGTTTAGATAGCATGACATGCTAGCATGATGTTGTTAGCTTGATTTTATCATGATTAGCATGTTGTTAGCATGTTTCTAGCATGATTGTCATGTTGTTAGCATGTTACTAACATGTTTATAGCATGATTAGCATGTTGCTAGCATGATTGGCATGTTTCTAACATGTTGCTAGCATTATTAGCATGTTGTTAGCATGTTTTAACATGATTACCCTGTTGTTAGCATGTTTTAGCATGATTGCCGTGTTGTTAGCATGTTACTAACATGTTTCTAGCATGATTAGCATGTTGCTAGCATTATTAGCATGTTGCTAGCATTTTTTTTAACATGATTACCCTGTTGTTAGCATGTTTTAGCATGATTACCATGTTGTTAGCATGTTACAAACATGTTTCTAGCATGATTAGCATTTTACTAGCATGATTGCCATGTTTCTAACATGTTGCTAGCATTATTAGCATGTTGTTAGCATGTTTTTTTACATGATTACCCTGTTGTTAGCATGTTTTAGCATGATTGCCGTGTTGTTAGCATGTTACTAACATGTTTCTAGCATGAATAACATGTTACTAGTATGTTTCTAGCATGATTACCATGATTCTAATATGTACCATGTTGTTAGCATGTTTAGCATGTTGGTAATGTGTTTCTAGCATGATTACTATGTTGCTAGCATATTGATAACATGTTTTGGCATGCTGCTAGCTTGATATTGCATGTTGCTATTATGTTTTAGCATGTTGTCCTAAGATAGTCATTAAGCTTTGCTGGTGATACACAGCTTAAACACTTTTAAACAGTTTTAAAAAAGTTTTGACTCCCTCAATATAAGAAAAGATACAGCAACCCAGGTCAGAACAATCTAAAGGTCTGACTGCTACATGTTGGAAGAACTAGGTTGTTACTGGAGCTGCAATATCTTAAATGTAGTTTAATTACTTTCATTCTACTGAAAAATATAATTAAGTTACATATTAATCACAAGGCTTGAAGCAGCAGTATTACTCAAAGTAATTATCTTGCTGAAACTCATCACTGTAGTGTTTTAGCTTTTGAAAACGCAGCCAAATTACTGTGAAAAATGTGTGAAAGGAACGTAAACAAATGGTTCTACAGGCTGGGAACTTTTGTGCAAACAAAGGAAAACAAAATTATGGTAAAAAATTATTAAAAGGATTGCTGGAATGTCTGATGCCTATAAAGTGGTGCCAGTCAAAGCTCTTTAGAAGAGCGCAATGCGATTCCTACCAGACAAATCCAAAAGCTTCGCATGAGCCAATGGGTTATGAGATCTCCCAGAGAGATCACTTGTAACTTAGTTCATCCCCTCATTTAATAATCATCCCTTTCAGCATGCATCATCTGTTATATTCATAGCTAGCACCCTTTCATGCAACCACTGTTTGAACCGGAGACTGAACGACTGACATCATCTTATTGTTCCATTACATTTTTTTTTCTGTGTGTCATTTGGATCTGATGTCATAACAAAAAACAGCCCCGCTTAGATAAGTGTTCATATCTGTTCCTCCCTGCAGTCTGATGGTACGATCCTGGCCATAGCGCTACTGATAGTGATGCTACTGCTGATTCTGGCTCTCCTCTGGTGGTTTTGGCCTCTCTGCTGCACTGTGGTGAGTCCTCTGCATGGAAAGTCTTGAGCTTACTCAAATAGACGCCCTGCTACATATTAGGACTTAAGCACAGACCTGCACAAAATCTGCATCTGCAGAATTACACAGAAAACTCAGTGGATTTCCTAACCTGGGGTGCGTTTCCAAAAAGCACCAGCTATGGTCACAAGTTCCATCGATACCAACATGGTTCAATGATTTGGTGTTTCCTCAAACCATAGTTTCAACAAATATTCACAAAGAGCATTGCAAACTTGTGTGGTCGCAACTACAGCTCTCATTGAAGGAATAGTTTTTTGTTAGCATGACATTTGGTGTTGATGAGCGCACATGTGTTTGAGTCTGCAGGGGAAACTTGAAGGAGTATGATGTAAGAGGGACCCAAGATGGAATCAAACATCTGGAAATAAAGCAAAACAAAAAACTAAAGAAAACAAAATTCCTCAGGTGCCATGTTCATTATATACGGGAATGATAAAATCTATTACTACACCACCGCCTGCATGATGTCATGAATGATAGTATTAGTATTGTTGAACCAGTGTGGTTTGAACAGCGAATTTCAGGAAATGGTTTTTACTGTATTTCTTTATTTCTTCAATTATGACTTGTACTGTGGTAGTCAGCAGAGAGTACAATTTGTGAACAAACTTTGAGGTTGGCTTGAGAAAGCCTAACCTGATAGTGTGAACAGCGAATTTGAACAGGTTTGAACACTGAATTTGCCACAACGTTACTAAGATTTCAGGAAACAGTTTTGACTAGATAGTTTATTTCTTTGATTATGACTCGTACTGTGGTAGTTAATCAGAGAGTTATGTCACTGAATAGAAAATGCACCCCTGATCTCATGGGATGTGACTACCTACATTTCTGCTAAATCTGAGGGTTGCACTTTATTTTATTTACTTTAGACTTTCTACTAACTGTGAGTAACTTTGCACGTCTACTAACTCTCATTAGAGTATTACGGCCAGATTTACTAAACAAGGCAAATTAGCATGAGAACACAATTCCAAAAAAGCGCAGATTGGAGTGGAAATTTCTGCAGGTGGGTGGTAGGTAATGGCGCAAATACCAGTAAATTGACTACCGCAAACCTTAGTAAATCATGTTGCGTGATTCATCTAAATTATCTCCTCCCATAAATTTTGCATCAGAAAAGTAAACTCCTGCAAATGCATATGCAATAAGGTCAGCCACAAAAATACCTAAAATACCTGCATCCACTCCTTTTCATTACTTATTTTTCACTGTGCATCCCAACAAGTACTTTATGTATAATGCATTATAAAAGTAATTTTAATGCATTAATTATGCCTTGTAATGCACCTTATAATGCATTGTACAATCTCATGAATAATTACAACCAGTTAATACATTATAACACTTATCAATTCATTGTTACACTATGCCTTTTAATTGTTATAATTATTTACAACAAGATATAATGTATTACAATGCACATTATGAATAATTATAATGCATTATACTCTTTAATAATCCTTTATAATGCATTACACATAAAAGCTTTAAGTAAAGCGTTACCATACTTTTTAATGCCAAAGGAGGGCTTGTGCTGGCGCAAGCTTTTAATAAATTTGACCCCTAGTACTTTAGTAGACTGTTAAGCCCAATGTATATTTTGGCCAATTTTTTTTGTGTGACCGCACAGACTGTCTGCGTACAACAGCATAGGCGCAAGGTGAATGTTAAGTCAGAACGAGTCAAGCAGGTGGTACTGCACATTTGTCAAACTCGTTCATCCATGGTTGAGTATACTTAGAAAGCTGTGTGGACGTGGCTGTGCTCGAGATGGAGCAGACCGTGGAAGCGTAGTACTCTCAGTTCCACAATCATTTAGACACAGTTGGCAGTTGATTTGCTTACACTGGGCTAAGACTGCACCCCCCTGAAGCCTCATATATAAGATGAATGTGTTCAATTAGGATTCATATCTGACAAACCTGTTGGATTTATATTTTTACAATAATTATATAAATACACAAGAATGACTTGAGCCAAACTCCATTACCTAAAGAGAAATTTTAGATGTGACAGGCCTACAGGGACATATGGGCAAAGAAGATGTTTCCTTTAAAGGGTAGCTGTATCTTTGCACCTTTATTCTGGATGACCTTTGGTTGTTGCCATGATCTTTCTTCCAGGTTTGTTTGTTTTGACCATGTAATGAGCCTTTCTGTTGCTAGGCTGAATTCCAGTGGTGTTAAAACAGTCTGTGCAGGTTGTGTTGGGTTAGCTTTCATGCCCTATTTGTCCTGTAATGACTTGTTAAGCCTTGACTGAGTATATTAGACTCACACAGAGTCAAGGCCACCAGGGATTTGTGGACAAATTGGTTCAATAACTCTTGGATCTAACATCACCTTTGAACTCTCAAGGTCAAAAGTCAAAAGTGAGTTTCCTCTTTGCTTTTCCAGAAGAAGTGCAGATGTGGAACCTTCTTTTACACAAAGAAGTTTGTGTATAAGAATTTAGAGTGGAAAAAAGAACATTGTTTGAAAAAGCGATTGGTCAAGATTGTTGATTATGAGGGTAGACATTCAACAAATGGTTAGTAAGGTTGACTAGATTTACATTTTTTTTCTTATTTATTCAGACCAGTCCAAGACATGTAGACCTATACATATACACTTACTGATGATTAGTATTTGTTATCATGAGAGTTCATCTGTGTAGGTGCTACTGAATTACAGTGTTGTAGTATTCAAGACAGGACTGAGAAAATCTAGTCATAAACTCAGGACATGTGGATTTGGTCTTGAATTGGACTCTATTTTGGTCTTAGTCTTGACTCAAACAAACTCGACCCTCATCTGGTCTTTGTCTTGACTGACTCAAGTAAGCTGGTTCCTACTACAACACTGGGTAATGCTGCTCTTTTACTTGTGTAACTGGTCGTACTTCCACCACTCTAAGCGGGATTTGAAGCAGCGTTAACTGGCATGGGAGTTAGGCGCAGTCTGTAACTAGCACACCTGTTAAGGCCAGGGGAGTAAAGTTCACATGCTCTTGCCAACTGGCCTTCATTACACTCACCCCCTAAAACTCAAGCTCAATTCAGCGTTAAGTAGCTCTGCTGAAGACAGCAGTTTCACTATTCAGCTTGAGTCAGTTCAGTGTCGATTCAACAGTGTCAATGTTGCAAGAATCATGAGTTATGAACAAATTTGATTCAGCTCTAAAGCAGAAGGCAACAGTAGCTGCGTTTCCATTACCCTTCATATTGCGCCAATTTAAACTGTGAATTGAAAATACGCCCAATGAAAACATGTCAATTTTGCAAAAACTCCCATATATCACAAAAAGGTTTTTACGCTCACATAAAGTGTTTTTTTTTTTTTTTCAGGCAATTTGAAAAATGAATATTTCACAAAACTGCAATGGAAAGGTTTTTTTCACATTTAGAGGTCACCTAGCATACGTAAAAATTACATGATCAATCTTTAATGTGCTATAACCTCCAAGAAGCACTTCATACGTGGCCTCTCTCAAGTATAAGGGGCTTTCCTTGCCATTAATGCTTGAATAACCCCTTATTTACACTGCACGTGTGTAGCGCATTATGGCTCCGACACGGCCACTGGAGCTGATCGTGAACACACTAATCAATGCTTGTGTTTATACCAGCCGCGCCGCGGTACGTTTCAGAAGCATCTGAGCATCACAGAAGCGTCTCTCTGCACCGCTTCTCTAAAAATACATGCCTATGTCTCCTTCGATTAAAAATAATGCCTAGTGTTGTGGCTGTGATATACAAAAACCTACCAACATCCGTTGCCATGACATAGCGAGTGGAAAAAATTACGTTTTAGTCGCATAATATTGGTTAATGGAAACGGCATCATTTCGCAATAGTTTTTTATCAACATTTATAAAATATCGCAAAAATTTTGCACAAATCTGTAATGGAAACACACCTAGTGTCATTATTCAGCTCAATTCAGTTCAAGCTTTTTTCTCATCTGATAGTGTCAGTGCCTAATTGAATATATTACTGAATATTTGGTGACTTTCATACCCCAACTAAGCAAGACAAAGGCATCAGTTGCAATGAAACCCAAATTCCATCAGTTGACAGAAATGGAAGGAAAAAAAAAAACTTGGGAAAAAACAGGGTCAGTCAGGGGAACCAGTTCTCCTCTGGCCAAATAAACAAACACAATGTTATAATGCATCACACCAGTATTAGGTGGGAAGGAATAGTTGTAGTATGTCCAGCTGCTGTAGTAAGGGACTTGCTTATCCGTGGCCTTGGATCTTTGCCAAGATCTTGTCTGTTTGCTGGGGTCTTCTTGAGGGCTTGTCTTGTGAAGGTCTTTGCTGACCGTTAAGGGGCTTATTGTGGAGACGGGCACACTATCAAAGGTGCTAAACAGCTCTTACTTGTTGGTCACTGTTACACTAGCACAAGCTGGTTAGATGATCATTGTTCTCAGTAGACTAACTTGACCAATGTAACCATGATGGTGACCAGCCAAAACCCCAAAACATATTCAAGTTCAAGTTCAGTTTATTTCTAGAGCACGTTTAAGCATGGAACAAGCCCGACCAAAGTGCCAGTAACCAAGAATAAAACCATATAAAAACCAAACATAGCTACATCTTAAAAGCCAAAGAGAAGATATGAGTTTTAAGATAGGATTTGAACTCTATGATAAAGTGGAAGCCGTTCTAATGTGAACTGGTAAGTTGTTCCAAAGAGTGGGACCAGACACTTCAAAGGCGCTAGATCCCCTGGTCTTTAAGTGGGTTCTTGGGATCCGGAGGAGATATTTGCCCTTCGATCTTAATCCCCTCACCGGAGTGTAGGGGTGGAGTAAATCAGACAAATAAGGAGGCTCTAGATTGTTTAGTGATTTGTAGACAAGTAGCAAGATTTTAAACTCAATTAGTGAATTGGCAGCCAATGCAATGATCTCAAGAGGGGAGTAACATGATCAAACTTTTTACATCCCTTCAGGAATCAATCTGCTGCATTTTGGACTACTTGTAACCGTGAGATTTGGGACTTTGATATACCAAAATAAAGAGAGTTGCAGTAATCCAGCCGAGATGTAATAAAGGCGTGGATAGCAACCTCTAGAGAAATTTCAGAAAGAAAAAAATTATTTTAGAAAGAGAACGAAGATGGAAGAAGCTAGAACCTACAACAGCAAATATACCTTATACTGGTAAAGAAGATGGTTTTGATAGGTACTTTATGATAATTAACCTGCTATGAACTTGGCCCAAGGTGTCAAATCCTGCTCCTGGTGGGCCACCTTCTTGCAAAGTTTAGCTCAAACCTCAATTAAACACACCTGAACTAGAAAATCAAGGTCACTGGATCACTAGAAACTTCCAAACAAGTGTGTTGGAGCAGATTGGAGCTAAATTCTGCAGGAAGGCATCGGACACCCCTGGTCTTGTTTAGCAGTGAAAATATTTATGCTATAGATCAGGGGTGTCAAATCCTGCTCTTGGAGGGCCACTATCCTGCAGAGTTTAGCTCCAACCCCAATTCAGTTTCAGCCAGCTAATCAAGGCCTCCAGAAGTACCTGAAAACTGATTTTGTCAGGTGGTAGATGAAAGGCAGGCATGTTGGGGCAGGACTGAGTTCAACACCCATGCTAGATCCTGCAGAGAGTAAACATTTGCCACAGGACATTGTGTCTACATACACCTTTTGAGACCCAAGCCTGGCCTTTCTCTTGATTTCTGAGGGATATATAATAATTCAGACTGTCAGTGAGGTCCAAATGAGAAATATCAGAAGAACTAGACGTGTCTGGAATTTGTCTGGAAAGGCACAACAGGAAAAGAGAAGAAATGAGTCATTGCCATGTTAGAGGAGTGTTGAGCTGAAGTTCATGGAAGGTTGAAGCAGCTAAACCGGCTAAAATCTCACTCAGCCACGATCATTTTCCATAGAGACCAGCTGTTGGCCAACATGGAGTGAATTAGCATTAGCTTATTGCTGTGTTTAAATAGCTTGACTTTATTTATTAACACAGGCTCGTTTAGACTTTAAATACCACGTGTGTTGGTCAAGTTCAAACCAGCTAGGCAAAATGCCTTACGAAATGAATATTTTTACAAAACGGAAAAAGACCTGTGTGTTTATACAAGGTAATTCTGTCTGTCTGCCACTTGAAATCTCTCTGTGAACTAAAGGGGGCACGGCTCTGTTTGGGAAAGTTATTCTTTGTTACCATGGAAAATGTAATTGTGATTTGACCTTTGAAATAACAAGGAAGAATAGTGCCCATTCTCAATTTCATTAAGATGTATTGATTGCCAAGTAGTGTAATGCTAATGTTTTACTGGAGGTACTGAGCCATATTTGCAGCATTGTGACATGACAAAACTGGAACGGACCCCCTTGAATGAAGCTGTTTTTACTGTAGGATAGCCAGTATATGAAACACTAACAAGGACTATATGCTAATTGTGTGTTAAAGAACTTTCTGGCAGTTTATGCACATAAATTCAGAAATCTTAATTACAACATGATGTGCGTTGAAGTGATTTTGCATGGAATAAATTTGATGCATTGGCCAATTTAGCCTTTTTCATACCATGACAGGAACCTTTTAGCACTAGTGCAGTATGTATTTTATCCTTCTCAGCCACTGACAGTGATGGGCAGATTTATTGCACAAATGTCTTAAACCAGCTAAATGAGCATTATTTAAATCAGCTATATCACTGATCTTCATCAAAAGAACACCAAATGTGTACACACTAAATGGTACCATAAATAGTTACAATTCCATGTTCAGTAACAATTTGCTTGAACCATTAATTCTTTAATTGACAACTCGGAAAGCGAGGGCTTAAAAATGTTTCTCACTGGTAATTTTGACTTTATGGTGTTGTTTAGATGCTTTCACTCGTAAATACAATCATTCCGTCATGACTAGAACACAGCAAGAGACCACAGAACTGTTTATGAAAACACTCAATTAATCAAGTAATTTTCCCTTCAGTCCAAACAGAAAGCAAAAGAGCTGGAATTACTACTACACTCTGGCATTTTTAATGTCTCTGTCCTTGAAATGTTTTTCACATGATTCCCAGAATTCCAGATGAGTTTCAAAACAATAACAATATGTGCTCTTTCATAATTGTTTTGCCTCTGAATGAATAGTGGATCTTCTTTATTTGTACTTTAGCAGTTTCAACAGTGACACAGAATTTTACTGCCTTCATCATATTATGTTTCTAAATGTCTTTTAAAATATATATTACATGTCACATGTAACCAAAACTATAAATAGTTTCAGTTTTCCAGTTAGCTGTTAGCTTAGCAAACCACTAACTGGTTAGCTTGCTAGCCTGTCATACTACACAGAGTTTAGTAAAAGGATAAAAAGAAAAGTCATAATGTAACCATCTATTTGATAAGAAATTACAAACAGCTGCTCTTTGAAGTCTAAGGATGAATTTTTTTTAAGAATTATGGTAAAACTGAGATGATATGATGTATCCCTTATGAAAATTAACCATGGTTTTACTATAAATAAAACCAAAAATCCATGGTTGCTATAGTTAAACCATGGTAACCACAAATTAACCATGGTTTTGCTACACTAACTATAGTTTAGCCATGGTATTTGTTGTAAAAAAAATATGGTGATACAAATGGTAATACACCAAAAAACATGGTTACTACACTTTTACTACAATTAAACCATGGTTCATTTTTTAAGGGATTACTAAATAAATCAGTATGGCAGTACATTGTTGAATTATAAGTTGAGTTATTATTTTTAAGTTATTATTATTAGATTTATATTGTTTACATTAAGAATAATAATGATTATTGTAACAATATTTATCATTATAAATTATTATGATCAGTGACTGAAACATTAATCTGAGCTATAAAACAGCTTTTTCCCCCCACATGGCAGTAAAGGTCAAGTAAATCTTACATAATTATCATTATATGGTTGTTTTTGTGTTCCTGATGCCCTGTGCTGCTTTGCTAATAACTGCATTGCTAAAATGTTGTAGTACAAGTGACTTCTGGACAAGTAAATAATCAGTTTTACTTCTCTGAAAGACATGTACCTGGAAAAGCTTAACGTTGAGCCCAGCCTTTTAGCGTTTAGATCTGGCTTCCAGATTTTTAGGTCATTTAAACTTGCTTGTAAACACACTGAAAACAGGGAGAGGAGGGGTGCAATTCCTTAGCCATGTGTTTTTGTGTAACCTGATTTTCTGGCACACACTGAAAACATTACTTGGGTCCTTTGACATGTCAGTGGAAGAAAAAAACTGTTTTTTAACTTTGGAGAGCATGTGGTCTGACATGCCAGCATGAGTGGGCTCATGTGAGATGTTTATCTTTTTATCCGGTCTTCCCTCCCTCTCTCCCTCTCTCGCTCTCTCTCTCTCTCTCTCTCTCTCTGCAGATTATCCATGAACCTCCACCACCAGTAGTGGAAGATAGTTCGGTAAGAACTTTTGTATTATTATTAATTGATCTGTACATAATTAAGCAGTTTTGCACTTGCATTTGTGTTGTCATACTGTGATCTGACCATAGGCTCTATACATTTCAGATAAAAAAAGGTCAGTTAGTTTATTAATTTATCTCTCGCCAACAAAAATAGTGCAAAAAGAAGCTGCTGCATCAAGTTTTGCTTGTCACGAAGGAAGCAGCACACAGCCTGAAAGCCGGTCTGGAACAGTTGGAGCGGAGCGAATGAGATTTCCCATTTCCGTTCAAAGCTTTCCATAATCATTCCACTGCTCACATACTCTGGTCTGAAAAGCAATGAGCACAGACAAGCGGAGTGATGCAAAGAGCGAAATCCTAGTGCTGTTGTACTACAGTTCAACACTTGTATCATGGCTTTCTGGAAAATTGGAGTCTGATTGGTCAATTGCAGAATTGAGCAGTCAAGTATTTTTGTATAATGACTGGAAATTTCACTGTTGCTTATGGCAACATGCAACTTAGAATAGATAATTGGTGCAATCTGGCAACTCAAAATGGTTATTACGACTATCATGTCTAATAAAAATGGCCTTAAAGGACTTTTTTTTAATATACTGTTTATGGTGAGCATAAATCTTGTAGATGGCTAGGAGATCAGAAGGTCCCAATTAAAGCAAGAAAATGAAAATTTCACTCTGATAAACAAGAGCCCAGTAAAATGCTGCGTTCATGCCATGTTGTAATAACTAGACAATTCTGAAAATCTTCTTCAATCTAATAAGTGCTATATAAGCACTAATAAACAACCAATATGTTAATAATAGGCATGCTAATAAGCAACTACTTAATGGTGAGAATTGGTCCCTATACTAAAGTGTTACCAAACACAATAAAAGTAACAGTCACTGTGCAGATGTCTAATTTCAAGTTTATTCTGCTTATTAAGCTGAACTTTAGGCATTAGTTTACCAACTCTGTACTAGCCACATTAAACTGTATTGTACGTGTTGTAAATTTTTTAATTATTGTAAGATTAAATTTGCATTTTACCACATTTTACTGCTGAAGCCGCTTGCATTTTGAGTGTTTCTGCAGGACACTGCAGTGGTCAGGTAGTAGAAGTTTACAAGATTAGTTATAAGTTCCTCAAGGACATGAAAACTTTTTATCTCAATATTACGGTAATTCCGACATGGCGTGAACTCACCCAGAGACACAAATAGCTAGATAATAGAGAACTTAATAAAGGAATACAAGTAACTTGGGTTGCAGATTACTAATAATACATAAATTATTCCTGACAAAATGTGCCAGTGTTCGTCTGTTTTTTACAAGCATAGGCAGTTTTCTAAATTACAATGGACTGTTTTTATTGGCAAAAGATTTTAGGTAATCTATAAGTAAGATAATAAATATCCTGGTAAGTAGCCGTGTAATATGCAGGATAACATATAGTCAGCTGGTCATTATCGCTTAAATAAACCCAGACACGACTGTGATGTAAGACAGAGGGTTCTTGTATCACGCTAAAGGGGTTTATTTTGTGATAATATTCTTCTGACTGCACTGTATATCTGAGAATGTGTTGGTATTTTACTATGGAAACAAAGAGTTTACCAGTTTACTCTGGAGCATTTATGGTGATTTTCTTCTTTAACTTGTTTATCTTGGATTAGGCTTAATCCGTGTTTACTGAAACAATACCTGAGATCTCATTGTCCAAGTCCACACATGGAAAACATCTATTAGGACCGTAAAAAGGGTCAGATTTGGAGTTTGTTTTGTAAAGATGTTATTCTGAATTGGAACTGTTTCTGAAGGTCAGAATGTTTCATCTATTTAACAGGAACTTTGGGAGAGTCTTTGGACTCCATAAAACTCTCCAGACCTTCGTTGTTGTTTAACCGCTCTGGCTCTGCTGCGCTAAAATGAATTAGTTCAGTCTGGCCTTATTAAAGACCTGTAATATGATAGCATATTTTTATAAATCTTTCATCAGTGATGTCACATTTGTAAGACCGTAGGAATGTCATACGTGGAATGGCTGCGGGTTGGGGAAATTTCCCTGAAGGTTTCTTTAAGTTACGCTAAAGTTTCAGGATATAAATATGTGATGGTGAATCAAGTGGGTGGTCAAATTGAAATGTGAAGCGTGGGGATGGCCGTTAACCTTTTTGATTAAGTATGGACGCGTTGATTAAAAAGATGTCTATTCAAATCTCGAGGACTGATTGTTAAACAGGGTTAAATTTCCTCAGAGCTGGAAAAATAAAGTCTTAACTTGAGTGAGCCAATTTGGATTTATTTTACTGGATCAGGAAGAGCTAGGGAGGGCGTAAGCATGGCTCGTGCCTTTCTGTGAGGCAATAAATTAAAAAGTCATGTTTAAAGGAGTGAGTCACACCTCATTTAGGAAAATGCTCAGCCACTGGAATAAGACCCGAAAAATATGTACTTAGAACAAACAAAGAATCTTTACAATAGTGTTCATGTTTCATATATCAGTTCTCAACGTAGAGACCCAGATTTTACATTGGACATATGGCGAGCCAACATGGTGCAAAATCTGTAACCTATATTTAATGTGGTCTGGGTCGCATTTAGTTTTAGCTTCACTCTTAAAAATAAAGGCTCCAAAAGGGGGTTTTCGCAGTGATGTCATAGAAGAACCATTTTTGGTTCCTCAAAGGAACCTTTCAGTGAACAATTCTTAAAAGAACCTTCTTTTTCTTAGTGTAAAGAACAGTTTAATAATCTAAAGAACCTTTTCCCCTTTTAAAGAACCTTTAACACTTTTAAAAATAAAGGTTCTTTATTAGCATTGATAGTTTCTTTGACCGTTAACATCCACAGAATCTTTCCATTCCATAAAAGCTTGTTTATAATGGAAAAAGGTTCTTCAGATTATTAAAATGTTGGTTCTTTTAAGAACTGTTCACTGAGAGGTTCTTTGGGGAACCAAAACATTTTCTTCTATGACATCACTGTGAAAACCCCCTTTTGGAACCTTTATTTTTAAGAATGAAGGTTCTTCATGGAACCATCAATGCTAATATGGAACCTTTATTTTTAAGTCTGTTGTGTAGTTTTATTCTTGGTTTTCAAGGATTAGGATTCCTTTTACCAGTTAATTTGCCCCAAAATTAGCTTTTTCCCTGTTGTTTGTGAACATAACAGATTTGTGGCCAACTGGTTAAGAACCACTGGGCTCTATTTCGGTCACAATTTCATTGTCTTTGCTTGCTCTGTAAGGATGATGAAGAGGATGGAACTCCGAAGAAGAAGTGGCCCACAGTCGACGCGTCCTACTATGGAGGAAGAGGAGTTGGCGGCATTAAAAGAATGGAGGTAAACAACAGTTTTATCACTCACTGGAGGGCACCAGCCACGCTCAGTCTCTTAACAGGTGAATTTCATCCAGAGGAAGCGAGCTGTGTCTTTGGAGGAACCTGGGGTTAAGTGTCTTTCTTAAGGGTGATGGATTCTGTCAGTAAATCTCCAGTTGACAGTTTGCCCCTACTTTGAATGAAACCACTGTTGTTTATATTACATGCCAAGAGACTTCAGCACGTCATAATTGAAGTCAGCGATGTTGCCGAAAGCGAATGCCTGAACTGTGAAGAAAAACAGGAAATACAGAAGGAAAAAGTAAAATGTTTGTCAAATCCACTGATTCGCAAAAGTATGCTTGAAATAAACAATCTGCCATGCAAACACAAGACCTCATCAAAAAAAAATTTCCATGACAAAAACAAGGCGGGGAAATGGTTTAAACCAGCATAACGTGGTCCTAGATGGTCTAGTTTGCTGGTTTTTGGACACTGGAGCTTGCTTATCAGCTGAAGACCAGCTTGACTAGGCTTGGAGACCAGCTAAGCAATCTTTGGCTTCTTAAAGCAATTTTGTTTCATCAAACAGCTGCCAGTAAAGTACCAAAGTTTACAATCACTGCAAGACAGTGTTTACAATTGAGGAAAACAAGTGTGCGTGCATTATACAGCTCATCTGCTGTTTGGAATCCTTCCTTCTGTCAAACATTCTGCCTCAATTACCAGCAGTGCAGAGTTTGCAGTTTCATTGTCTCAAAAAATACCTGTCCATAAATATCTCTGTTTGAAAAAACAACATAAAATACACACATATTTTTGTCATTATTTAGAGTTTTTATACTACTGAGTTGACCTTGAAAATCTTTTGATTTTTTTTTTCCATTTGTACCTGGACAGGATTTTGAAATGTTGATAACAGGAAGATTATAATGTAAAAAAAATGAAGAAATGTTTTGGAGTAAAATTCATGTGCTACAGAAGGACAAATGTTCTTGCTTCCATTGAAGCTCTTTGGATCATTGTCAAGTCATGGCGGATAACATGATCACCGCCATCTCCTTTGTTTCAGGTTCGCTGGGGTGAGAGAGGTTCAACCGAGGAGGGTGCTAAACTGGAGAAGGCGAAGAATGCGAGGGTAAAGATGCCTGAGCAAGAGTTTGAAGTTCCTCCTGCTCGCATCCTAAATAATGGCATGCGGAAACCTCCAGGCCCTCGTAAATGGTACTCACCCATAAAGGTGAGAACAACAATAGTGCATTCAGGGTACAAGCTAACTAAAACTCAAAAGGGTAACAATTTGGTTTAGGGACCAATTCTCACTATTAACTAGTTGCTTATTAGCATGCATATTACTAGCATATTGGCTGTTTATTAGTACTTATAAAACACATACTGTCTTATTCTGCATGACCATATTTTAGATCCCTTAATCCTAAATTTAACAACTACCTTACTAACTATTAATAAGCAGCAAATTGGGAGTTTGAGGCAAAAGTCGTAGTGAATAGTTAGTTAATAGCAAGAATTGATCCCCGAACTCAAAAACATTCAAAAGCGTTTTTTATCTAGTATCTTGTTGAGAAATTGAAAATGCTTTTGTAATTTGCCATTTGGATATTATAAATATAAAAAACTAATGAGAAGTTGACATATTGTGTGGTATGACATGCTACATACTAAAGAAAAAAAAACCTACTTAAAATTACAAAATTCTTTATTATGCATGCTTTTTTATAATATCATATTAATTGGAATGTTATTATACCTTAAAAAAATACATTTGTCACACTGCAAAACAAACTAGTGAGGGTGAAAGGTGATCAAAACTGGTGAAAACCTTCAAGAAATGCTGACCAATTTCCTCTAAACATTCACCTGAATTTTAATCCTAAATGTTGTTGTTGATAAAAAGTCAGTAGACATGCTGTGTCTATATGTGAATGACATTTGTTACGATTGGCTGATCTATAGCTCATTAAGATGGGCCAAGTTTCTGAGAATTAAATAAGGCCCAAGACATACTCTACATAAATGTGTGACTACAGATGCATTTAGCTATGCATGTTTGAATTTGTTGCATTTTATTTTAAATGCAGTTCATAATAACTATATATGCAAGACTTAACTAGTCTTTCTATGCTATTCTATGGGTTTTCTACAACTGCATTTACATTACATGGTTCAAGTGACCCAATTAAGTGCATGGTTTCTGATATTCCCAGATCGGTTTTAGGCCTCATTCATATGTGGAAATAAATCAGATATGAATCAGATGTGTGCATTTGCATCTGCCATGTAAGCGGACAGATCGGATATTCCCCTGTCAATGTGAGTCGTACATCACTCTGGATGCTTTTCTGGGTCAGCACGCTGTGTTGCCAGGTCTGCGGTTTTCCTGCAGAATTGAGGTACTTTTTCACTGTTGCCATGGGTTATTTTTTTAAGTCTGCAGTGTAAAGTGACCCCCGTCCCCCCACCAGCTATTTCAATGGAGGGGGACCCCCACCGGAGGGAAAAACCACAAAAATACCCGGTTGGGCTAGTTTTGAATAGCAGTTGGGCTGGTTTTGTTTCACAGACCTGGCAACCTGTCAGTGTGTCTACTCTGGGTTGTTTTGCCAAGTGTATAATGTAAATGCAGATATCGGATATGGGTCACTTTTAAAAGAAGCTAGTCTTCAGAAAAATCGGATATAGTCTACAAATCAGAATTGGGCTTCAAGACCTGCATTGTAAATGCAGCCTTTGTTATGAGTAAGTTTGTAAAACACAAAAGATGTTATTTTGAAGAACATTGGGGTCCACACAACATTAGACAACATTAAATGAACAAAAATATTAGGAAAAAGAAATGTTTTAAAAAAAAACTTTAAATTTAAAATATTTTGTTTGTGTTCCTTTGAGTAGAACACAAAAGCTGTGTTCCAATTCAGGGGCTGCATCCTTAGAAGAAAGCAGACTTTGAAGGCCATCTATAAAATTGCATCTTGGTAAGATATAAGTCGACATTTGAGCCATTTAAAGTGTCTAATTTTTGGGATCCATTCATTGAATCCTTTGCAGCTCTGTAAATGAAGCACGCATTTAGAGGTCCCTTTAAAGGAGCCTTCAAATTGCGACAGCCTTCGATGCGCCACTGTGCAATCAGTCTTGAAATTTCGCCTTCAAAGAAAGCAGCCTCTGACACAGCTTAAGTCTATAGATGAGACTAATTCTGTTGACAGTTAAACATGAGCAACCTCCCACCATGCAGTTCTCCTGCTGAATTAATATGTGTAAAAACCTGACTTGAGATGTCAATGCTTATAATCAAGCATCTATGAATCAGCTTGGGGATTCATAATACAAACCAGAAACTGTGGTGACCTCCAAGAAACTATGCCTGTGGAGTCAGCACTTTATTGCACTCAAAACCAGGTTTCCCTCATTTCACCTCTTTCCGCTCGCTCATTCTAATAGATCTTGCTGTCCAAGAGCTCAGAGCATTGCCAAAGCTTTTTCCCCCCGTTGTTCATTCTTTGAGTCTGTGTATCTTTCCTTTGAATATTTATTCCCTCCTTGATTTGTTCATCTCTGTATCTAATGTGTCTCCCTGTTTTTTTTTTGTTTTGTTTTTTTATTTGGAGAGAGGCAACGTGAGTATGTGCCACTTTTTGTGACCCAACTTTACATTCTCTTCTGTTCTTTCCTTCACCCATTCATTTTCACCATTATTTTTGACAAAGGCAGCAGCTCTTGTGCAATGAGGGTCGGCTGTCTTTATTAGGAAGTTGGGTCGAGGCTGAGGGACATCAGAATGCCGTTGTATATTAATAACCATGGGTCAGACAGCAAAGCATTGATTCATTCTAAATTGTGGCTTTGAGATTTATCCGTCTCATTTGATAGTGAGCTAGAAAGGCCACATGTGGAGTTGGGTTCAGGAAATCTCTTTGTTAATATAACCCATTTCTCAGAGTTTAGTGACTGAACAATGTGAGGAGCAAGTTATTAAAGACCTGAGGGTCAATGAAGACACAATGAAGACTTGAATCATGCAGAAAACAGACCATTTATACCAGGGGTGTCCAATCCTGTTCCTGGAGGGCCAATGTCCTGCAGAGTTTAGCTCACACACACTTTCCTGGAAGTTTCTAGTGAGTCTGAAGAGCTTAATTAGCTGGTTCAGGCGTGTTTAATTAGAGTTGGAGCTAAACTCTGCAGGATGGTGGCCCTCAAGGAACCGGTTTTGACCACTGGTTTGTATAGACATACACATATGCTTGCTTTTTCAATCTCAATATTTTGTGTTTTTGGTGTGTGTGTGTGTGTGTGTGTGTGTGTGTGTGTGGGTGTTCGTTCCGATGCACAGGGAAAACTGGATGCATTGTGGGTACTTCTGAAGAAAGGGTATGACAGAGTGTCCATCATGCGACCACAACCTGGAGATAAGGTAAGACTCTTTATTTTTTGAAGTATAACAAATGCATATATATATCAAATAAAAATATATAAAAATAAGAAAACATGACAAAAAAGTGAGTGCATTAAATGGAATAAAAATGGAAGAACATGATGTGCAATAATTATAGATGCTAGGATATCTATAATTATTGTGTAGCATGAAATTCCATTTTTATTCACATTTCTGCACAAGATTCTATGGAAACTTATTTTTTGTTTAATTGTTTTTTATTTGTAATTGTGACTTCTTAAACAATTCAGCCTTTATTTTCACAATTCTGAGATGTCTGAATCGTGAGATATGCCAAGTTCGGTCATGAAACTGTAGATGGCGCAGACTGATGGGTCGTTAATGCAAACTGATGATAGTCACAGCGTTAAATTACTTGGCACAAGCTGATTGGTTCATGTTGCTTATGCAGCCAATGAGCTTACCGCTTTAAATTTAAATGGCTGGTTAGCATTCACTAGAGCAGTTCACAGCGCGCTTTCTGAGTTACTCTGAAACCCTCCACCTCCCCAGCTCCACCTGTATAGACAGTGTTGGGCAAGCTACTTGGAAAATGTAGTGAGCTAAGCTAACAGTTACTCTTCATTAAATGAAGCTTCACTACACTGAAGCTATCCTCCTGGGAAATGTAGCAAGCTAAGCTACAGCAACATGGCAAAAGTAGTTTACTACATCAAAGCTATTTTTAAAAATTTCATTTTTCTATTGAATCAAAGTCATACCAAGTCAATGCTCTCTCAGTGATCAATAAAACTGTCAGTCAAGCAGATAGACAGGCATAATAGTTCAGGTTAATTGTTTATTCAACAACTGTTCCAAACCAATTTGGCAACAAAAATCAGTATGTACAGGGCCGGATTTACCTCATATTCTGTCATAGGCAAAAGAAATTTGTGCTGTCGAACGGAAACCTCCTATGACCTAAACTGCTACTTTGTAGGAAATTTAAAAAAACCCACTGTATTTTAATTAATAATAAACACTGTGTTTGTAAAAGTTGGTATTGTGGCTTTATTGTATACAGATACCAGCTAACATTAACTAATGAAATCTTATTGTATAATGTTACCATATAAATGTATAGGCCTACAGATATGGCCTCACAGGCTATGTTTATTTGCATTGTTGCATGTGTCATTATATTATTAACATTTCAACAAAATCAACTACGAAGTTTTTGACCAGCGAATGTTTTTTCCCGTCATTACTGCCACATCAGAGGCAGTACTTGCATCGCATTTACGTTTTCATGAACTTGCAGGTTATACAGTTCCCTGTCGATATTCTCACTCGTACTGCGTCGTAAGACGCTGTATGGGAAAAACTCTTTTTTCCTCTTCCACTGAAGCCTTTTCAATCACGCAGTGAAACTGCACGTCCATTGGTTCGTGCAGTGCTATAAAATCGAACCAATGGCTCGGTGGCGGCGCATCTCAGATTTCTTCTCTTCAGCGACGAAGATTCTTCCTCGCTGACTCTTCGCTGACGCCGAGATTCGCCGTTGAAACGCCTCAGCAGCCGGATTGGACCTCTTGCAGCTCGCAGCTCCCGGTCTATCCCCTGCCGCCATCCGGCGACGATCTAAAAGAGCCTCACAAAAGAGCAAATTCTCGCGGCGTTGTTTCAAA
>JAFVLL020010691.1:0-7500 GCA_021397915.2 Tor tambroides
GTTAACCCTAGGTCATCCATAGCTGAGGAGCTCTTGTGTCTGGAAAAAGGGGAAAATACAAGCTAGCTTTAGCATCTGTCGGCCATAAACATTTCCTCTGACTTTTATGGCGGGTAAACAAGAGAGCGCAATTATTTTTTCCATTCTGCTTTTCTCTTATCGTGCAGTGCAAACAAAGACAGAGGTTGAACAGGTTTTAAACTTGGAAGTGAATGGTCGAGCCGCCTGCTGCCTTCGCACAACAGACAGTTTAATAGCAGCGTTGAGTTCATGTGTCGTGCCGCGCTCAATCGCCGGCCCTGTTAATGGCCCCTGCGATGCAGATGCCTCAAATGGCAAGGTTCACATGACCAAAATAACCTTATTTATGCAGATTATTGCTGGCATTTCGTATTAATTCTGATCTGTCGGGCGCTGCAATGCATTCCAGACCATCTTTTTTTATGAAGGCTACACATGCCGTGTTTATATGTTGGTGTATATTCCTCTTTCAGTCCTTTGTGTGGTCGTACCTCTCAGCATGTCCGATGGCATCACATACTCAGGCTGAATGAATCTTAGTGCCTGTCCATTTGCTTTAATGAAAGCAAATGAAAGGTTTTATCTTTGCAAGCAGCTCCTAGGGGTGTTTTAGATGGATTGAGCATTGAACACACCCAGGCATGCGCAATAATCATCTTTACCAGAAGTTTGTATATGCCTGGCAAATCAATGAATGTGTTATGAATTGTGATAGAAGTAGCATATATATAATTTTAGAAAAATCCCTGTATCATTCATACAGACCAATAATTGCTTGTCACTCTCTACTATTTCAGTATTATTAACAGTATTTTGCAGCTGTGCCCTTTAGTGTAAGGCGTGTGTTAGATTTTGTTAATTTAAGGAGTTGCCAGCACATCAGGACTATGACCATCCCACCTAAATGCACCAAAGAGCATTAGAGAGACAGGGCGTGTTTTTGGCAGACAGGAAATCAGTCAGACATGCACTAGTCAGAATGAGTTCAGGTGTGTTGAAGACTCAGCATTGTTTATAACAGGAAATGTCTCTCTGTGTATCAAAATTCCTTTAAATGCCACACACCACTTCCCTTTTCCTTTCCCTTCCCCTACATGGAGCTCTATTAGCGATTGCAGTGATGCACAGATGCCTTAAGTGCTAGTCACATTCTCATATTTATATAGAAACATCTTTAAAAGCAGATTCAGATACCTTCGATATCTTAAATGTCAGGAATGCTTCTTGAATAGGCTTGTTTATGATGCATGTCATGGTCGCTGAACTTTGCTGTAAGATGTTTTTATAATTTTTTTTCATTAAGTCATAGACACTCATAGCCATCTTAGGTATATCTTACAATATGCGGTGTTAAAATTGCAACTTTTTAATGTGTTTTTTTATTACTTGTTTTCCAGTAAAATATTTAAAGATTTTTAAGGATAAATGTACTTTATAGCATTTTTTTTTCCATAGATTTTGTAAGTATACAGTTGTATTATTTTTTTGTTTTTGTATTTTGATTAACTTTTTTATACTTAAAAAACAAAAACAGAAAAAAAAAAAGTAAAAAAACAAAAGATAAGGTACATTGAAGATACATTTTCTTTTTTGTCTTATGTAGTGTTGCTTCTCAGGTAAATTTATTTCAAGGATGTTTAGATATTTTAACTGGAAAATTGGACAAAAATACTTAATAGTTTTTTAGTAGTTTATACTTAGTAGTTTATGTTAGCGTACACACCAACAGATGGTAACATTTTGATTATTATTATTGCGCGCTGCAGTTATGACATCTGCCACTTTAATTGCTCAAACTCTTTAAAGCAGGATGGATTCTGATTTTTATTTCTCATCTGCTGGAAAAAAATAATTCTGAAAGTGATTCCAGTGATATTGTTCTTCTGTCATTACAGTTACAGATGTGGTGTTGACTCTGCTGTCATCATAGAATTAGAATGATTATTAAAACCTTATATGAGACAATAGCTGTCATTCAATAATTGCGTAGATTATTCATATTTATACGTTCTGCCTAATTCACACCACGCATATGCACATGAATTTGTTCTTAACCTCATTGTAATGTTAATGAATTTGGAGTATTCTACATGAGCAACCATGTGGCATGAGGTTAGTCATTTGCTTAAAACACTTCCAGACCATCTCTGCACAACCTTTCCTTTACAGCTTTCGTCAGTATCATATGCCGCGCTCTCACCCAACAGACTTATAACAAGTTCTTTGAGCAAAGCCAAGGGTGCAGTTCTCAAAACTAGTTCAAACACAATCACCCTTAATGCAGATCCAGATTACACACCTCTCATTAGCCAACTCTGCATACGTGTATCTGCGCTGTTATTCAGAGAAACCTTGCTGCTCTAGCTATAATGGAGGTTTAGTCTTTCGGTGTGTATGATGAATGAAATATATGCAAGTTTAAAGGCGTCATGAAGTACAGTGTTTTTTTTTTTTTTGTTTTTTTTTTTGTTTTTTGTATTATGTTTCTTGAGGTTAGCTTGTAGAGTTTGCAAAATAGTTTTTTTTTTTTTTTTTTTTTTTTTTTTTTTTAAGATTTATTTTTTGGCATTTTTGCCCTTTTTTTTTTTTTTATTTTTATTTATTTTTTTTCCACGAACACGACATTTTGAACACGGGACGCCCGAAGCGCAACGGTGCTACATGTCGACGCGCTGCCCACGAAGCTGTCGGCGCCGACAAGTTTGCAAAATTTTTGCACCAAAATTGGTCCAATATTTGTAAAAATTATCATTTTCCATCCTCATTTTCAGTCTTTATAAAACACATTCTCAGTTTCAAGGGGCATTTCCTCTTGCAGAAATGCAAATAAATGCCCACTGCTGTGATTGGCCAACTTCATTCCACTGTATCTCACACCCTTCTTTACTGAATATTGTGTTTTTTGATACTCAGGATAGCAAGTGCTGTGATAGAGCCATATATGTTTGAGCCCAAGTCAGAAGAAATTGAAACAATGCAACCGTTTGCAATGAAAAACAACATAAACATACATTTTCTAGATAAAGATTACTGTTAAAGCATTTCTTAAAAGACAACAGTAAAACACTAGCTAATAACCTACCTACTACCAACCTCTGCATTTCAGTTAAAATGGATGAGCATCACATAATGTTCATGAGCACCGCTGATGAATTTAATTGTGCACTTTTCATTACACTATTGTTGTAATTACCAGGACATTGAGTCACAGTTGGCTGACTTTAGCTTAGAAAAATCATTTCTGCATCATGTGGAAGACGTGCCCTAGAGTGCATCCTGTTCCCCTCGGCCTGCTCAAGAGCATTAAGTTCAAGCATGAGGCCACGCCTGTCTGTGCGCATACATTCGTTAGGACATATCTAGTGGATCATAATTTAGGTCAAGGGTAGAGAACATCATCTTTCCAAGTCACGGGCTGTGTATTTGCAAGCAACCGAAGTGGAAACACATTTTTTTAAATGACTCGACCTCAGAGCCCACAAGCTGAAGGGTAGTTCATGAACGTCCGTGTGCACGGTCAGGTTGTCTTTCTGACTAGCCCGTCACGCGAACGGCAACCACGAGGTGTTAGACGGCGTTTGGCACAACCCTCGGTCTCTGGCATATTCGCACTGACAGCTGTCACCGTAGCGTACATCATTAACCCATGCGAAAGCTGCAGTGGACCATAATCAAGGTTCATTCCTTCCTCCCCCTTGTTCTTAGACTTCAGCCCCTGCAAGAATGCAGACAAAGACATAGGGATTTACAGTCCTGGCCTTGAGTCGACACTGCCTCGGAGTGGTCGATACACTCTCGAAAGAGAGATTTAAATGGTTCTCTGTAGGAAATGCTTTCCTGAAGCATTCAAGCCTATTAGGAATATTAGGATAGTCTGATGCGGCATCGAGTGAGTCCATTAACTAGCTCGAAATGAAATCGCAAGCATGTTTCTGGAATGCCCCCCGAGTTTGCATGAAAGCCTGATTGAATGCGGTGGAATTAAATGTGTGTTTGATGCCGTTCAAAGACAGATTGAGGCCAGTGCTTGTTTGCTAGACTGCAGACTCGAAATCAACCAGCACTTTTTAGCCTGTAAGTGGAGGGTTTTCCCTCCGGTGGTGTCAATGTGGTTTTTATTTTCCGGCTGTGGTGCTTTGGTCTCTGTTTCATTTGTATACTATTATAGCACCAAGCCAGAGTGGTGATTTCCTCATTGTTTGCAGCACCAATGGAGGGATACAGAGAGTGGGGGAAGGGACGACACTGTTGACACAGTCTTTCATAGCAGCCTCCTCCCCTATAGACAGTTCCTTGGATAATAAAAGTGCAACTATTAAAAGTAGCAACCGTTTGTGATGAACTTGCTATTATGATGTGGTAAATGTGTGGCGAACAGAGTAATTTTTCAAACCAATGACTTTTGTGTTGTTGTAAGAATGGTGAACATTTAATCATTCATTTTGACGTATCATTATTACTTCATGCTTTCAGTGAGCTAAGTGATTTATATGCAGTAACTGTGGGTAGGGCTGGATGATAATATATCAGGGGTTTTTTTTGTTTTTTTTAATGCTCAATATTTTGTTTGCAACTATGCAGTTTGCAATCAAATTCCCAAAACACTGTACTAGTTTTTTCCCCTTTATATCACAGCTTGCAAACATGATAGTGGTATAAAATATTTCATTAATGTCAGTAGCGAAAATGCAGATTACATTTATTTCTGTGAACCAGTTCTTTGCACTGACAGGTTCAGTAAACTGGTTGAAAATGATTAATTTGTGATTCAGTCATTTGTTCTTGAAGGTCGCCTGTGGTTTAAAATAACTGTTTTCTAAATGTTTTGAAATGTAATTTATTCCTATTATTGCAAAGCTGAATTTTCAGCATCATTAGTCCTGTCTTCAGTGTCGTATGATCCTTCAGAAATCATTCTGATATGCTGATTTGAAAATTTGAAAACAGTTGTGTTGCTTAATATTAATGTAGAAACAGTAATGCCTTTTTTTTTTTCAGGATTTTTTGAGTAGTAAGGTACAGATTAGCATATTTTTTGAAATAGAAACTTTAACATTCACTTTTGATTAATTAAATGCATCCTTGCTAAATGAAAGTATTTGTTTATTAAAACCAAAACTTTTGAATGGTAGAGTTTAAAAACAATTAGTTGTTATTAAAAAGTATTGTTCTTTCTAATATTCTTTTTCTAAAAAGCATGTTTTTATTTGCTGTATTTTTTTCTGTATTTAACTTGTTCGTCCAGCCCTAACTGCAAGATATTCCTGGTTTGGGGGAAGGGTCTTATGTGAGCTCGGCGTCTTTGCTGCACGCTGCCAAACCGTCACTCTCTAAATGAATGTTTTTGTGTGCGCGATTGCTAAAGAAAGTGAGAGTTTGCGTCTTCCCCAGCAGCTGAAGACTCTGTTCAGTCAGTGCTGCCTCATATCAGGAAGCCTCTGACTCATTCCCACAAAAACAATGTCATAAAGCAACGTACAGGATTACTCGCGAGGCTACTCGATGACATTATGAGAGAACTCGTGTGATTAACAGCACTGCAACGCTGATCCCAGTTCTAGCTCGAGTGTCTCTCAGCGATTGGTCTCACCTGTCACTGAGGCATTTTTTGGGTAATAACAACCACATGCCTCCATCTCCTGTAGGGAAAACAGGCACAGGTGTGGAGGCACAGCACACGCATTTTACATTTGTACAGTTGGCTCAGGGATGATTCCAATCTGTGCAGATGTACAGGACAGCCGTGTTAGGACAACACATAGTGATGCATTGTGGGTTTAGTTTAGCAATGTTTGGAAACCAGACAGGGAACTTAGGAGCATCTGCCAGCTTTCCTTAGGTTGTCATTGGGTTGTCATGGCCGCCGTCATTGGACAGTCAAAAACATGAATCTAACTTTGCTCTGATAAACAAAGTACCAATTTTACTTTTTCGAATTTATACTTAAACACCTGTGTATTTTATTTTATTTTAATTGTTGTTTTTATATTAATTGATTGAATTATTTTAAACAAACCATCCATTTCAATTTCGCCAACTTATACCTAAACACTTATTTTATTTTTAATCTATTCATTTTATTTTTTATTATTTTATTTTAATTGATTTTTTTAATGTTTTTACATTTTGTTTGATTTAATTAGATTTTTATTTTATTTTTGTTATATCAGATTACTGTATATTCTGCAATCAGAGCAGGTTTTTTCTAGCACAGAAACCATAAAAATTACATTTATGGTGACTTTATTCATTTAAACAGATTTACACTAAATTTAAAAAAAAAGTGCATTCACACCTATCATCCAAACGAAGCGATTCACTAAAATGATTTAGATTCTCAGCCCAACATAAATAAGAGAAGACTGTTTAGCAGAGCGTTTTTAAACATTACATGAGCAAAAAAGCAGCCATGTAGTTTACTGAAACAATGTGCGGTTGTGCTCAGAATGAAGAAGACGGATAAATTTGGAAACATTGCTAAGTAGTGTCATTTGTTTGAAATGATTCATTTCAGTACTTTGTCCGTTCTGTCAGAGACTGTACGTCATTGTATTTGTCATGTTGGCGAATCAGATATGATGAAATGTGACCAGGGGTATAGTTAGTATAGGCTTTGCCAGATAGTACAAGGTCAAAGTCACTAGGGCTTGTAACGAGTGTTTGGGAAAGGAGGTGCCGGCGGCAGGAGCTGCGAGCATGAGCAGTAGTCTGGGTGTAGCACACAAACCAATGAACTCATTTACCATTACGCATGTACCTACTGCAAGCTACACCCTTGGCTGTGGAGGTTTGGTAGAGACCTCCTTCTCAAGAATTAATAATCTGTCCTTTAGATGTCTTGGAAAGCATGTATTATGTTCCTGTGATGCATGAAATTGATTTGTTATACTCTGAAGTATCTGTTATCTGTAACACGCAGTTTATGCCCTGCAGCGACGGATAGCAAGGCTAGATTTTGAGAAACAGATAATATGAAGACAAGATCTTTTTCTAAGAATATCCACATCTTTATTTCAATGTCAGAATTGAGGGACTGTCACTCAGAAACATTATTTTTAGTGTTACAGATATACAGCTGTCTCCACAGCTTTCCGAATATCCGCCATGTGTGTTTGTCCACCCCGTTTGCCAGACCTCCTCCAGGAACTCAAGATGAAGCTCAGTCTGACACTTCCTTCAGGGGCCAACATCTCTCTCAGTTCTCAGCGTGGTGTGACGGGGGGACGTCATCGTGCAACTTATTATACCACAAGTGTGGCATGGCCTGATTTTAAACGACAAGCTGAGCCCGGGGTCGTTGGAAATGAATCCAGGCATATTTTGCCCCAGCTTTCCATCCCTTGCTTGTTCGTTTGCTCGCTGTGTAACTGCATGGCTGTACACGCTTCTGTGATTTCCATAAGCTCTCATGGATGTAGATTTTCTAGATTGCGATCATAAAAAGGATCGCCATTGCTGAAGATGGTCATTATAGGTTTT
>JAFVLL020010691.1:10000-14202 GCA_021397915.2 Tor tambroides
TATATATATATATAATTTATATATTCCACAAATATTTTTGCTTTAAGAAAAAGGAAAGCCTTTTTCTTATTTTTAGGGCCATTAATTTTATTTTCATTATGGCATTTTTTTTAACTTTATTTGTTTAGATGTCGTCATGCACTTCAGCACAGCCATACATGGTTTCTCCTGTTTTCCTCTGTTTGTCTCCTTCACATGATGAATCATCTTGAAGCCACAGTGAAGTGAAGCCTATTTTTAGGACCATAACCTTTGTTTAGCTTAATTGTCATTTCAGAGTGATATGTCACTTGAAAATGTTCTTGACAGGCTTTTGTACAGACATTTATAGATGTCCATCTTAATTATCATTCAATTATATTTTAACAGGCCAAGATGTAGTGTTTCAGTGCCTTGGGGAGAGTCTTTTGCACAATGCCTTTCAGGGTTACAACGCCTGTATTTTTGCATATGGGCAGACTGGTGAGTAATGCTTTGTACGCAGTGACCTGAATTTTTTTTAAAGCACTCTAAACATAACCATTCTTGTTTTGTAATGTGATTATTTATGTTAAGTAATGATTATTTATATTAAGTAACATGAGAACACGTCACTTCCCTCAGGCTCGGGTAAGTCGTACACAATGATGGGTTCGGTGGACCAGCCTGGTTTGATCCCCAGGCTCTGCAGTTCTCTGTTTGAGCGGACCATTCAACACCAGAGAGAGGAAGAGAGCTTCACCGTGGAAGTCTCTTATATGGAAATCTACAACGAGAAAGTCCGGGACCTGTTGGACCCCAAAGGGTGAAGCCTATTGTGTCTCATGTTTAATCTCTGAGCTTTACTCTGCTGTAGATGTCGATCTTACACAATATCCGTTTGTTCCCACAGGAGTCGACAGGCCTTAAGAGTGAGAGAACATAAAGTTTTGGGGCCTTATGTTGATGGTCTATCAAGGCTTGCAGTAGAAAGTTACAAGGTAACAAAATAGGAGAAAAATATCTTTAATGGTGAAATGACATTTACTCGGTGATTGAACTTTCACTTTTTTAAAAAATTTTTTTACAATATATCCTGTCTTTCAGTTGATCATGTGGCTCAATTATCCCCTCTTTGGGACTGCAGTTGATGCTTAGCAAATCCCACTGTAGGAATGTCAGCTCACAGTACAGCATTTGTAACTGCTGTAGTTTTTGGTCTTATGGAACTCTTAGTCATTCTAAAGCCTGCACAGAATCTGCAAAAAGCAGATTTCTGTGAATTTTTGCAGAATTGGATGCATGGAATGGTGTAATTTGTCACCTAAAATATATTGAGTTTAATTGGGTTTAACGTGTTATATACTTTAGATTAGATTAACATCTTTTTACAAATTTTAATCCATTCTGTAGAATTCCAGAGATTCCATAGATGATCATTGTGGAAGTCCTATTAAACTCAGTTCAAAACCTAAAAAGAGGTTACTTTGCAGTAACCATAATTCATCAACATTGTGCCTGCCTTATTTTTAGAGGCCGTATTCAGGACATCTTTACTGCTTTGCTGTTATTTTTTTAAACAAAAAATAAGTATGCATATGTGTGCAGTTGTTCTGACCTTTAAAGCATGTCTGAGATTCTAATCGTGTCCCTTCTCCTACCCAAAGGACATTGAATCCTTGATGTCTGAGGGGAATAAGTCCCGCACTGTGGCGGCCACCAATATGAATGAGGAGAGCAGTCGCTCCCATGCGGTTTTCAATATCATCCTCACGCACACGCTAAAGGACCTGCAGTCAGGGGTAAAGACACACTTACACACACAGTTCTAAAGCTGATTTTCATAGATTAAGATTTAGATGCAAGATAATACAAGTGTAAAATCACTTAAATGGGTCACACCCTATACGTTTCAGGTTTTATTTTTATTTTTTTAAGTCCACTTTTTATGTTAGACAAAATTTCTTGCACCATAAAACTCATAAACTTTACCATTTTCCACACTTAGCTTTTACTGCTGTACATGTTTAGACTTCATGTAAATGACCTTCTTTATGATTGGCTAACCTTTGCATACCAGCATAGTTTGTTTATCAGGTTGTGTCAGGTTTCTGAATTCTGAATTAACATGGCTATGCAAATGTGGGTGGTCATATGTTAATATATTTGCAACTTTGCAACCATGTTCTCTGATTTACTACTTTTTTGTAGCTTTGGTATTGTAAATGGTCTGGATGGCCTGGATTGGAAGCATCAGAGTCTGTCCTTAAACTCTCTTATTTGAAAAGAGCAAGGAAAACCATGTTAGGGTAATTTAATTTGGGAACAGTCCTGATTCTGCTGTTTGATAATAAAACTCAGACCTTGAATGTTCTTGCAAGGTCCTCATGAATTAAAGCCAAGTACTGCAGGAAGGAGAAGATTGAGAGATGAGTCATCGTATCCATCCCTGATGATCTCGTAGATGCATGTATTGAATAACTTTTATCAGCTGATGTGAACCTGTGATGGCACAGTCCAGTGTTAATCTTAAATGTTCCTCTTACATTGTTTTTACGCCACCCTTGCTTTTGTTCCATCCACTTTGGACCATTGCAGGTTGTTTCCTATTTATATCACTTAAGTCATTTCTTTTATGTATCTCTAAAGATCTTGTACCATTAAGTGCACTCTGGACCACGTAAACCTTTCCTTATCGGCTTTATCGTGAGCATGGAGAGAGCTCATGCAAATGGCAGGAAAATTGATGAATAAATTATGGTGTCCGAGTTTAGACGTCAGCTGATCTCCTCTTGCGCTGTCCTGGTGTCACTGTGCTTTTCTTTTGTCCCGTATGTCACGATCATCTGACTCGACTCGTGTCCAGTCCCTAATCTATAATTCATCAGGTCCTGGACTGTGCTGGTCACTCAACAGGTGCAAGATCTAAACTTAGCATGTTGTCACTAAAACAGAGCAATGATAATGTTTTAGCCTGCATGCACACACACGTGCACCGAACCCAGCCCTTATATGTGTGGTGTTTGTCATCTCAGTCTTCGATAAGTAATGATGTGTGTATTTTTCCAGCGCAGTCATCAGTGCTGTCTTTTTCATGCCGTGATTTTCCATGCAAACAGCGCTGTGGGGAAATGTGAGGCAATAGATTACCTCTGATTTCCGTATTCTTTTGTATTAAAATCTGTGTTTAGCATATTATGGAAAACAGCTCCTTAAAAATTGTATTTTCACATTGTCTGTGCTTGACTCTGTAGTCTCGCCACTATCCAACAGTAGCGTGTTCTCCCAGAGTATTGCTATGCAGTTGCTAAGATGTTTTGTGTACCTATGTGGTTGCCAGATTGTTCTGAGTGGTTGACAGTTTTTTGAGGGGTTACTGAAAAACTATGTGGTTGCTAAGGTGTTTGGAGTGGTTAATGCTTGGCTATGTGGTTGATAGGTGTTTTAGGTGGTTTTCAGGGCATTGCTGTTCAGTTTCTGTGATGTTCTGAGGGGTTAATGGATAGCTAGGTGTTTGTCAGTGTGTTGCTATGCAGTCTATAAGATGTTCTGAGGGGTGCGTGCATGACTATAAGGTGTCTAGTATGAGTGGTTGTCAGGGTGTTGCTATGTAGTTTCTGAGGGGTTAGTGCATAGCTGTGTGGTTGCTAGGTGTTTTAGATGGATTTCAGGGCATTGCTGTGCAGTTTATATGGTGTTCTGAGGGGTTAATGGATAGCTATGAGGTTGTTAGGGTGTTCTGAATGGTTGTCAGGGTGTTGCCATATAGTTTCTAAGGTGTTGTTAGGGTTAATGCATAGTTATGTGATTGCTATGGTGTCCTGAGTGGTTGTCAGGGTGTTGCTATGTAGTTTCTAAGGTATTCTGAGGGGTTAATGCATGGCTATAAGGTTGCTAGGGTGTTCTGAGTGGTTGTCATGGTGTTTGTAGAATATCAGAGACTGAATCAGACAAATTTAAGATGCGATTAGAACATTGAAACATGAGGAGCTGGAATTCCACCAAGGAAACAGAACAACGTCATAAATCTGTCCAGATCCTAGCTGCAACTAATCTGAAGCAAGCAAACTAACCGACTCTTTCACAGAACAGTTTGCAACATTGAGACAAAAGAACACTTATTAATAAGTCCAACACAGGAAGGAGATGGTCAAATTTGGGGCAAGTAATCAAGACTTATGGTCAGGGAGATGGCCATCACATGGGTTCCATGATAGAAAATCACGAGCTAGAGACTCTCTTGG
>JAFVLL020010691.1:14302-42353 GCA_021397915.2 Tor tambroides
TTTTTTTTTTTTTTTTTTTTAGGACCATAATCTTAGTTTAGTTTAATTGTCATGTCAGAGTCATCACTTGAAAAATGTTCTTGTCAGCTTTTTGTAAGATTCACATTTATGGATGTCCATCTTAATTGTCATGCAATCATATTTTATCAGGCCAAGATGTAGTGTTTCAGTGCCTTGGGGAGAGTCTTTTGCACAATGCCTTTCAGGGTTACAACGCCTGTATTTTTGCATATGGGCAGACTGGTGAGTAATGCTTTGTACGCAGTGACCTTTGCTCAGTTTTTTTTTAAAAGCACTCTAAACATAACCATTCTTCTTTTGTAATGTGATTATTTATGTATAGTAATGATTATTTATATTAAGTAACATGAGAAAATGTCATTTCCCTCAGGCTCTGGGAAGTCGTACACCATGATGGGTTCGGCGGACCAACCCGGTTTGATCCCCAGACTCTGCAGTTCTCTGTTTGAGCGGACCATTCAGCACCAGAGAGAGGAAGAGAGCTTCACCGTGGAAGTCTCTTATATGGAAATCTACAACGAGAAAGTCCGGGACCTGTTGGACCCTAAAGGGTGAAGCCTATTGTGTCTCATGTTTAATCTCTGAGCTTTACTCTGCCGTAGATGTTGATCTTACACAATATCCGTTTTTCCCACAGGAGTCGACAGGCCTTAAGAGTGAGAGAGCATAAAGTTTTGGGGCCTTATGTTGATGGCCTATCAAGGCTTGCGGTAGAAAGTTACAAGGTAACAAAATAGGACAAAAATATCTTTAATGGTAGAATAACACGCGCTTTACACAGTGATTGAACTTTCACCTCCTTTTTTTTTCAATATATGCTGTCGTTTAGTTGATCATGTGGCTCAGTTATCCCCTCTTTGGGTCTGCAGTTGATGCTTAGCAAATCCCACTACTGTAAAAATGTTTGTAGTCAGCTCATAATACGACATGTCACTGCTGATGTTTTTGGTCTTCTGGAAGTCTTAGTCATTCTAAAGCCTGCACAGAATCTGTAAAATTTTTGGATTTGTGTCATTTGTCACCTATTCTTTTAATTCTACTAAAATATATTGAGTTTAAATGTTTAATGTGTTCAGTGCTTTGGATTAACACATTTTTCACGTTTTAATCCATTCTGTAGAATTCCAGAGATTCCATAGATGATCATTGTGGAAGTCCTATTTAACTCTGTTCAAAACTAAAAACAGGTTACTTTGCAGTAACCATAATTCATCAGCATTGTACCTGCCGCCATATTCAGGACATCTTTACTGCTTAGCCTTTTTATATTTTTTTTTTTTTTTTTTTTTTTAACAAAAAAATAAGTATGCACAAGTGTGCAGTATTTCTGACCTTTAAAGCATGTCTGAGATTCTAATCGTATCCCTTCTCCTACCCAAAGGACATTGAGTCCTTGATGTCTGAGGGGAATAAATCCCGCACTGTGGCGGCCACCAATATGAATGAGGAAAGCAGTCGCTCCCATGCCGTTTTCAAAATCATCCTCACACACACACTAAAGGACCTGCAGTTGGGGGTAAGGACACACTTACACACACTGTTCTAAAGCTGATTTTCATATATTAAGATTTAGATGCAAGATAATACAAGTGGAAAATCTCTTAAATGGGTCACACCTTACATGCTTCAGCTTTCATTAAAATTTTTTAAATAAAGTTATTTTATGTTAGACAGTTTCTTGCACCATAAAACTTATAATCATTACCATTTTGCACCCTTAGCTTTTACTGCTGTACATTTTTAGACTTCATGTAAATGACCTTCTTTATGATTGGCTAACCTTTGCATACCAGCATAGTTTGGTTATCAGGTTGGGTCAGGTTTCTGAATTCTGAATAAACATGGCTATGCAAATGTGGGTGGTCATATGTTAATATATTTTCAACTTTGCAACCATGTTCTCTGATTTACTTGTTTTTTGTAGCTTTGTTATTGTAAATGGTCTGGGTGGCCTGGGTTGAGAGCATCAGAGTCTGTCTTCAAACTCTCTTATTTGAAAATAGCAAGGAAAACCTTATTAGGGTAATTTAATTTGGGAACAGTCCTGATTCTGCTGTTTGATAATAAAACTGAGACCTTGAATGTTCTTGCAAGATCCTCATGAAATAAAGCCAAGTACTACAGGAAGGGGAAGATGTTCAGCCCTGATGTTCTCATAGATGGATGTATCGAATACCTTTTATCAGCTGATGTGGACCTGTGATGGCACAGTCCAGTGTTAAGTCTCAAATGCTCCTGTTACATTATATTCTTACACCACCCTTGCCTTTGTTCCATCCACTTTGGATCATTACTGGTTGTTTCCCATTTATAATATTGCATAAGTCATTTAATTTATGCATCTCCAAAGATCTTGTACCATTAAGTGCACTCTGGACAAAGTAAACCTTCCCTTATCGGCTTTATCGTGAGCATGGAGGAGAGCTCATGCAAATGGCAGGAAAATTGATGAATAAATTATAGAGTGTCCGAGTTTAGACGTCAGCTGATCTCCTCTTGCGCTGTCCTGGTGTCACTGTGCTTTTCTTTTGTGGCGTATGTCACGATCACCTGATTCGACTTCCAGTCCCTAATCTATAATTCATCACGGCCTGGACTGTGCTGGCCACTCAACAGGTGCAAGATCTAAACTTAGCATGTTGTCACTAAAACAGAGCAATGATCAAGTTTTAGCCTGCATGCATACACCCATGCACCCAACCCAGCCCTTATGTATGTGCTGCTTGTCATCTCAGCCATCGATAAGTAATGATGTGTGTATTTTTCCAGCGCAGTCATCAGTCCTGTCTTTTGCATGCTGTGGTTTTCCGTGCAAACAGCGCTGTGAGGAAATGTGAGGCAGTAGATTACCTCTGATTTCCATGTTCTTTTGTATTAAAATCTGTGTTTAGCATATTATGGAAAACAGCTCCTTAACTAGATTTTTACATTGTCTGTGCTTGACTGTGTAAACTCACCACTGTTCAACACTTGTGTGTTCTCCCAGAGTATTGCTATGCAGTTGCCAGAGCTGGGTAGTAACTGATTACATGTAATCTGGCTTTCAAAAATTAAGTACTTGTAATTAGATTAAATTACATTAAAATATTATAAATCAGACTACAGTTACTTTTTTATTGATTACATATTTACGCAATAGCAATAAATTATGGCTTAATGACTTATTTTAATTTTACATTTTTATGATTGAAATAATTATTTGGTTTTCATTGAACTCACAAACCCCTTGCATTTAGTTTACGAACCCCAGTTTGGGAAACTTTGACATAATCTAATGTTTAAGGCACTTCATGTTGTCAATAACAATAAATGTAATATATTTTCTTTTCCTTTGCATTTTTATATCAGTATGGTACAAGATCCTTTTCAAATCAATGTGATAAGCAAGATGGGTCAAAAGTCATCTAAAAGTAATGAAAAAGTAGTCTGATTATATTACCTAAAATGTGCAGTGTAATAGATTACGTTGTAATTGTACGTATGTAATTTGGAATCAGTAACAGACTACATTTAATATACAGTATTACAGTAATCTACAGTAAGTAATCTACCCAGCTCTGGCAGTTGCTAAGATGTTTTGAGGCGTTAATGTGTAATTGCTGAAATTTTTTGAGGGGCTACTGCATAACTAGGTGGTTGCTAAGGTGTTCTGGTTGGTTGTCAGGGTGTTATTATGAAGTTACTAAGGTGTTCTGAGTGGTTAATGCTTAGCTTTGTGGTTGCTAGGTGTTTTAGGTGGTTTTCAGGGCATTGCTGTCCAGTTGCTGTGGTGTTCTGAGGTGTTAATGGATGGCTGGGTGGTTGCCAGGCAGTGCTAAGTGGTTGTCAGGGTGTTGCTATGTATTTTATAAAATGTTATTAGGGGTATGTGCATGACTATAAGGTTGCTAGGTTGTTCTGAGTGGTTGTCAGGGCATTGCTATGCAGTATCTAAGGTTTCTGAGGGGTTAGTGCATAGTTGTGTGGTTTCTAGGGTGTTTTAGGTGTTTTTTAGGGAATGTCTGTACAGTTTTTATGGTGTTCTAAGAAGTCAGTGGGTAGCTATAATGTTGCTAGGGTGTTGTAAATGGTTGTCAGAGTGTTGCCATATATTTTCTAAGGTGTTGTTAGGTTTAATGCATAGTTATATGATTGCTATGGTATCCTGAGTGGTTGTCAGGGTGTTGCTATGTAGCTTATATGGTTTTCTGAGGACTAAGTGCATGACTGTAAGGTTACTAGGGTGTTCTGGGTGGTTGTCAGAGTGTTGCAATGTAGTTTCTAAGGTGTTGAGTGGTTAATGCGTAACTATGTGGTTGTTTAGGTGATTTTCAGGGCATTGCTATGTAGTTTCTATGGTGTTCTGAGTGGTTAATGGATAGCTATAAGGTTGCTGGGGTGTCCCGAGTGGTTGTCAGGGTCTTGCTATGCAGTTTCTAAGGTGTTCTGAGAATGTTAGTCTATGGTTAAAAGGTGGATAAGGTGTTCTGGGTGGTTGTCAGAGTGTTGCTTCACAGTTTCTAAGGTGTTATGAGTGGTTAGTGCATAATTATGTGGTTGCTAAGGTGTGTTAGGTGGTATTCAGGGCATTGCTGTGCAGTTGCTATGATGTTCTGAGGGGTTAATGGATAGCTATAAGGTTGCTAGAGTGTTCTGAGTGGTTGTTGTGTCCTGAGTGGTTGTCATGGTGTTACTATGCAGTTTCCAAGAGGGTAAATGAATGGTTAAAATGTGGATAAGGTGTTCTGGGTGGTTGTCAGGGTGTTTCCTTGTTGCTGTGTGGTTTCTAGGGTGTTCTTGGTGATTTCCAGGGCGTTTCCATGTAGTTGCTAATACGTTCTTGGGGATTAATATGTAGGCTATCTCTGTAGTTGCTAGGGTGTTCTGAGTGGTTGTCACTGCCTCGCTATGCAGTTGCTAATGTGTTGTGAGGGGTGAACTCATAACAATGTGCTTGCAGAGGTCACTCATATATTTAGAAGTCTTAACCCTTCTGCCTCCTTATGGACATTTTTGTCCATTTTAGTTTTGTTTTTTTTGATAATTTTGCCTGTGTTAATGCTAACTGCATAAATTTTGGCTCAGGTGTGTATTTTTATTGGAATTTTAATATTCCAACCTCATTTCCTTTAATAAATCTATTTTACACTAGGTACAAAAAATTGTTACACTTAGCACCATTGGGACAAAAATGTCCCCATTAGAGTATTAAAACTGCTATTTTTAATCGCAGTGCCGTTAAACTGTAAAATGATGCAATTTTTGTTAACAGGCTTTCATTCTGTTGGCTTCAAAATGAATTTTTTTACTGTTTTTTACCAGATGGTGCCATTTTTTTCAGGTTTGGTCTATAAATGGTCTATAAAGCAAATACTCACTTTATTCCTGTTTTCTGCTTCTGCATATTATAGAGCCAATTGGATAAATAATGCAGCTATAATTGTGTGGGTGTGTTGATATTTATGTCAGAATGTGGTTTGTATGTGTGTCATAAAAAAAAAAAAAATTGTGTGTGTGTGCTTGTAATATTTGAGAAAGAAAAACTCTACTGTAAATCACAAATCCATGCACTGTGTGCACCAGCGGAGTTTTGCTGGCATCTAATGGGGAAAATTTGGTACTGCGCCCAAACAAAATCTTACTGAGAGCTCATTTTTTGAGATATCAACCTCAAATTTGGAACACAACTTGTTTAGATTTATGGCTTTGATTTTCTATCAGGTTTAGAGTTCAACATGTAACATAAAATATATATTTTATATAAAATATTGTTCATAAATCATTTTCATAAACTTAAACATCTATAACTTTTTTTTTGGTTTCATTTTTTAAACTTTTTTTGTTACTTCAATGATAATCTGCCATGGGTCTTCTTTAAAATGAGATCAAACTTAACACTGTGCTCCCAAGCTTAAAATTTTTGTGCAGTAGGTACACAAAATTGTTACACTCAGTGCCTTTTGGACAAAAATGTCCCCCATTGAAACCCATTAATAACGCTATTTTTAATCGCAGTGCTGTTTAACTGTAAAATGATGCAATTTTTGTTAATAGGCTTTCATTCTGTTGGCAAAGCTTCAAAATTAATTTTTTTACCAGATGGTGCCATTTTTTTCAGGTTTGGTCTATAAAGAGTCTATAAAGCAAATACTTGCTTTATTCCTGTTTTCTGCTTCTGCGTATTATAGAGCCAATTGGAAAATAATGCAGCTATAATTGTGTGGGTGTGTTGGTATAGATGTCAGAGTGTGGTTTGTATGTGTGTCATAAAAAATTGTGTGTGTGTACATGTGTGTTCTTGTAAAAACTGGAAAACTCTACTGCAAATCACAAATCCAACCACTGTGTGCTGTGAAGTTTTTGCTGGCATCTAATGGGGAAAATTTGGTGCTGCACCCAACAAATTTTACTGAAAGCTAATTTTTTGAGATATCAACCTCAAGTTTGGAACACAATTTGTTTAGATTTATGGCTTTGATTTTCTAGCAGGTTTAGAGTTCAACATGTTTCATAGATAAAATATTCATAAAATAAAATATAAAATATTGTTCATAAATCATTTTCATAAACTTAAACCTGTATAACTTTTTTTTGGTTTCACTTTTTAAACCTTTTTTACTTCAACCATAATCTGCCATGGGTCTTCTTTAAAATGAGACCAAACTTAAGTCTGTGCTCCCAAGCTTCCAATTTTTATGACCATTTTTTTGACATGGACATTTTTGTCCACTATGGACCTAAGTGTAACTTTTTTTTATTGAGGCACAAGGGTTAAAGGTACAGTAGCAAGAACTGCCTGTTCGTTCTAAAGGTCACAGAGAAGGTGGAAATGGGTCGTAAAGAAGTAACTCGAGTGTAGTTAAAGAAGGAAAAAAATTAAATGCTACAAAAGAGCAGAATGTGTCTCCTATAAATAGCTGATTATAGATTAACGAATGATCTCTGGCTCTATATGATTGTGTGTTCTCAGCCAATGTGCATGTGGAGCCTGAAGCCTTCGCAGCACAAGGACTCTCTTTGTTGCTGTAATGCACTGTAATCCTGGTCCAGCTCAGTCCCCCCTCCTCACGACTTCCCATATCCTCTCAGCTCGCGCTCACATCTCTCTGCCTCTTCTCTCAATTAAACCTCATCTCTGATGCTCAAACAGGGGGATTGTGTACAGTAAGGACTGATGCTGGGGCACATAAAGGAACTCCACCCCACATACTGCTCCATTGCTGTGCAATAGAGAGGAGAACAATGGATGCTTGTCTGCGGCCCTCTATAGCCTCTCTTGTCATTGTTCCTTCGTAATATAGCACAGCTCACAAGAATTTGTCCAGCGTGGTCATTCATACACAAATTTAACATTTAAAGCCGTTTCCCTGGGTTTCTAGGGAGGACAAGCACAGACAGGATTGACAACCATGGAAATGTTCAGTAGTGAGGGATTATGATGTTGCTTTTTTATTAGGTCCCGCCACTGGTAGTTCACTGTTTATTTCCAGGATAACTAGGCACCAATCATGGAAACATACACATAATGAGGTCATGTGACGTGCTATTCTAAAAAAAAAAGAAAAAAAGTAGCCAGTGGATATTATGTGGTAAGCTTACGAACTGCTTACGAACGTAACGTCTCTCATTTCTTTTTTTGTCCTTTTTCTCTTTCTACAGACAAGTGGGGAAAAGGTGAGTAAGCTGAGTTTGGTGGACCTGGCAGGAAGTGAGAGAGCTGCAAAGACGGGCGCTGCAGGCGAGCGGCTCAAGGAAGGCAGCAACATTAACAAGTGTGTGCAACCTTGACTCATGCTGCATGATGCCTTTTCTTTTTGTTTTTTTATGTCTTGTCTTGGTACTCTTTTTTAAATTAATGTACAAACCTGCAGAGGATTTCCATTAATCTTATGGAAACTGTCAAGAACAAGTCTAGTTGATATTTTGCCCCAAAAAATGCAAAATTATTTTAACTTAAAGGAAGCCTAAAAAAGTTTTTTTTCTGCATTTGGACACACTTTTTGACAATTAAATGCATTATTTGATTACTGTTATATTATATTATATTATGTTATAGAAAAATGTGAAATAATTAATAATAATAATTAGTAGAGTTTTTGACCATTAATCAACATCATATTACTATTTAATATGTTGCATTTTATTATACCTTATTAGTAATAATGTAATAACGATAAAATAACAATTACATACTCCAGAAATCATCTTCATTTTCTTCATGCATAATTTTATTAATTTTTCCCTTTCAATTTTGGAGTAAAATGTGACCCAGACATGTTTTCATGAGATTCTCTTGCTTAATCTAGTCTCTGAATATCTGAGTCACTTCTGAATATTTTCCTATGGCACTGAATTGAGGTGTTTCCTTTTCTGTTGGATGGGTTCTTTGCCTTTTACAGGAGACATGTCATGGAAAATAACTGTTTTGAAATAAGTTTGATCTTCTGTGTAGACATAATCTTCATTTACAGTGCGAAGCTCCCCACTAATATTGTGTCTGGATGTTTTAGCCCTCTAAGAATGTATTTTAGTTGATTTAAAGATACTGTGGAGAATCAGAGTTGTTAAATTGGCTACATCTAAGGGCACAGTTTGTTCTGAGAAAGGTTTATAAATCTGGTGAAGGCTTTTTGGGCTGTCAGTGCATATTTCTGTGTGTGAAGTGTGTCTTTTTCCTTGGTCTGTTTCTCTCTCACTTATTTTTTTCCATTTCTATCTTTCCTCTCCACACCGGACAGGTCTTTAACCACTCTGGGTTTGGTGATCTCAGCTCTGGCAGACCAGGGTGCTGGAAAGAACAAGAACAAGTTTGTGCCCTACAGAGATTCAGTGCTGACATGGCTGCTCAAGGTATGAACACTCATTCTGTCCAGTAAACACCAGGAAGGGGAATTTCCACAGTATTTTTTACATATTCCAATCCAGTTCCATCCACACACTTTTGAATGTGTAATCTCTGGAAAGTGACCGCTCTGACCTGTGCATTGATGTTTCATGTCCGTACTTCTGGTGTAACCACAGGACAGTCTGGGTGGAAACAGTCGGACTGCTATGGTTGCCACTGTAAGCCCTGCGGCAGATAATTATGATGAGACGCTGTCAACGTTACGCTATGCAGACCGAGCAAAGAGCATCGTCAACCACGCCGTGGTCAATGAAGACCCCAATGCCAGGATCATCCGGGAACTTCGAGAGGAGGTAGAGAAACTGCGAGATCAGCTGACGCAGGCTGAGGTACACACTTTTTTTTTTTTATCATTTTCTTAGTATGATGTTGCAAAATGTCAAAAACAGCATGTTAAGAGCCATGTTCCTCTACAGTCTATGAAGGCACCAGAGCTGAAGGAGAGACTGGAGGAATCGGAAAAATTGATACAGGAGATGACGGTCACCTGGGAAGAGAAGCTGAGGAAGACTGAGGAAATCGCACAAGTAACAGCAACAATAATTTGCACTGTTTTGTCTGGACTGTAATTTTGTTTATGTCTGGATGTTCTGTAGTTCATGTTCCATAACACCATCCGTCAAACACAGAAGAGGACGCTAAACAACTTCTCGCATTGTTTTTTCTTTGCACAGGAGAGACAAAAACAGTTGGAGAGTCTTGGCATCTCTCTGCAGTCATCTGGTATCAAGGTTGGAGAAGATAAATGCTTCCTGGTCAACCTCAACGCTGACCCTGCCCTTAATGAACTATTGGTTTATTATCTAAAGGTAATGCACAAACTTTTTATTTTATTTTATTTTAGAGTTTTGTATATTGTGTGTATATTACTTTAATATTAGTATTATTATTTCTATTATTTGCTACTTATTACATATTATATTATGCATGCTTATTATTATTATTATTATTATTATACATGTTTTAATGTAATACAATATATTTAAAGTATATTTTATAATTATACACATATTATTATTATTATTATTATTATTATGTAATACTTTTTTTAAATGAACTAATTAGTAGTAGTATTAAAAAAACAAAAAAAAAATCTAGTTTAATTTATAATTTGGTGCTTGAAAATGGGGCATCCATTATGTGTTGATTTTGCCTCTATGGATGTCATCAGAGAGTTAACTGCAGTTAATGCTGGGATGTCTTGCAGGAACACACTAAGGTTGGATCAGCAGATTCACAGGACATTCAGTTATGTGGGATGGGCATCCAAGCAGAGCATTGTGTCATTAACATCACACCTGAGGGAGCTGTCTTTCTCAATCCTTACAGAAACTCAAGGTAATGCATCGAGGATAGTAGTGCAAATGTGAGATGGGTAAACCAAAAGGGTCACGGGTTCAATTTAATCCATGAACCCTTAACCGCAGGTTTTCTTTGCACTATGTATGTATAGTACATTTTGAATGTATGCATTAGACAGGTTCTTTTATCTAAAAAGTTATTACTATAAGTTAAAGGAAAGCAGCAGCCAAACTGTTATTTAGGTAAATGTTAAATCTAAAGCTTATAAAGTAATTTGATGTTTCCTCTGTTACAGAACATGTGTGAACGGATCTCCAGTCACCAGCCGGCAACAGCTTCACCATGGTGACCGTATTTTTTGGGGAAACAATCACTTCTTCAGGTCAGTGTTATTACCCTAGACTAAAGAATGTCACATAGCGGCTTCCTGTATTTGTACGTGAAAGGGCAGTATGGATTCTTCTTTTATGAAGACTTTTTATATTTGTATCTTCTTCAGGATAAACCTACCGAAGCGACGCTTGAGGGGTGAGGAAGAGGAGGGTGAGGGAGGGAACATGAAGAACAGTAACAGCAGTGAGCAGCTGGACGGAGAGGGAGACACGGCCAGCGAGGTGTCCAGTGAGGTCAGCTTCAGCTACGAGTTTGCACAGACTGAAGTCATGATGAAGGCTTTGGGCAGCAATGGTGAGTTTTAGCCACAAAATGTATGTGAAATATGACTTCATTTTAAACAGTTGTGTTGCTTAATATTTTTGTGGAAACTATGATGCTTTTTTTTCGGGATTTTGTAACTTTTAAAAGTTCAAAAGAACAGCATTTATTTGAAATGGAAATCTTTTGTTACTTTATACATGTCTTTACTGTCACATTTGATGTGCATAAAAGTATTAATTTGTTACAAAAAAAATCTTACTGACTTTGGTACAGCTGTAATAAAAAGTAGAACATTGCTTCTAATAAAAATATGGAAACTTATTTTGCATTGAAGAGGAATGTTAACTCATTTCACATGTGAAAATGTTAGCCAGTCAAAACAGGTAATTTACCTTTAAGTCTTAAAGGTACAGCAGCCAAAACACGATCCAAAATGATGTAAAATATTTCTGTTTTTGTTGTCTAACAGACCCCATGCAGGCGGTTTTGCAGTCTCTGGAGCGCCAGCATGAGGAGGAGAAGCGGACTGCTCTCGAGCGCCAGCGGGTGATGTACGAGCAGGAGCTGCAGCAGCTGCGCAAACAGCTGACTCCAGACAGACAGAGCATGCAGATACCGCAGTCGCAGCCCTTGCAGCCGCAGTACCGCAGCTGGGAGAGACTGAGCCAGGGAGGAATGTCGTCATCACCCAGCGCCCAGCACCGCCTGCGCCAGTGGAGCGAGGAGAGGTGAGGTTTCAGTTTTTGGTGGAAACAAAAATGTGTTTTGTTATCCCAAGGTGAAATTTGGTACATGGTGAATTCTAATGCTGTTATTTTGGTGACACCAGGGAGGTAGTGCTGACGCGGAGCTTGAGGAAACTGAGGGAGCAGATCGTACGGGCTAATCTGTTAGTGCAGGAGGCGAGCTTCATCGCTGAAGAGCTGGACAAGAGAACTGAGTACAGAGTTACTCTACAGATCCCTGCTGCAAACCTTAACGCCAACAGAAAGGTCAGCCACATTTTAGACCCATATCAGGGTTTCTGCAGGTCTTAAAAAGTCTTAATTCGCCCTTCTTACGAATTAAGGTTGAAAGGTCTTAAATGGGAGCAGAAAGTCTTAAATTTATAAAGTCATTGCATTAAATGTTGCATGCATTGAAAACAATAAATATCAACAACAGTATTTTTGTCTTGTTTTCCAATATCTAAACATCCTTAAATCGAGATACATTTACTTGAAATGCAAAATGAAGTCTTGTTTTATGAGAAAGTGAACAAAATGAAGTGAGTTTGGGCTTAAAACAAGAGCAAATACCTGTCAGCGGGATATGAAAACTTGTTTTCCCTTTGAATTTAGATTTACTCGTGAACACATTTCATTTTGATTGATTTCACAGAAAACAAGACTTCTAGTGTTCTGTCATTTTGCTCCTCAGTGTATTTCGATTTAAGAATCTTTGGACATTTGCACTGGAAAACAAGACAAAAATACTGAGGAAGAAAATCATGTTTTTGCAGTGTGATCATCGTAATGTAAAGTGAAAGTTATTTTACAGTTATAATGGAGATCTGTTGAAAGTTTTATTTTCAAACTTTTGATATTTACGGTAACACTTTAGTATAGGAACCAATTCTCACTATTAACTAGTTGCTTATTAGCATGCCTTTTATTAACATATTGGGTGTTTATTGGTACTTATAAAGCACATATTCTGTATGACTATATTCTACATTCCTAATCCTACCCAATACCTTAACAACTACATTAATAACTATTGATAAGCAGCAAATTAGGAGTTTGAGGCAGAAGTCATAGTTAAAGGTGCAGTTGGAGATCTCGGAAAATGCTAACATTAGCCTGATAGCACTGAAAGCGAACGTCCCACCCTCCCAGCAATTGCCGTCCAAAGCCACGCCCCTGAAAGCATATATGCTTAAAGACTACAATAGGCTACATCAACGGTTCCCAATTACAGTCCTCGCATACCCCCCTCTGCACATTTCGTATGTGTATCTTATCACGTCCGACGGTTGTTCTATTTGACCGTAAGTCATTAAGTGCCCTGCAAAGTGGACATCACCAGATATTCCGCCATGATTCCAGTTCAAAGCGAGCGTATATGTTCCATACAAAGGGCATTAAAGTGTGTGAGACGTGAATTTAAATTGTATTTATTTACAGAGGTATATTATGTCACACTTCACACTTCTCTAGTAAGTGTCGTCTGTGTGTGAAGACGCTGTGCAGCGCAAATCCGTGAATGAATGTTCCGAAGTGAAATAAACTTCAACGGATTTTCCCTGCTCAGGGAGTAGGGAGCAAAGAACACTGTGTAGGGAGCATGTCAATCGGAACACAGTTCATGCACGTAGCTCTCTTCTAATGAGCTGGTTATCAGATTCAGGTGTGTTAACTAAGAGAGACATGCAAAATATGCAGAGCGGGGAGCGCGAGGACTGGGATTGGGAACCGCTGGGCTACATCATGTGTCATTCACCGGTGAGAAAACTTTACAGCACAGTTAGTAAAAGTACTACAATACCAGGAAGGAAGATCGGGTTGTTGATGTTTGTCTGCCATTCTCACTCTGTCTGCACAGCGTGCGTGAACGCGCTGATGACGTATCCTGTCTGTGCGAACAGGGTGCGCAGAGGTACGCAAATACATACCTTGACAGGCAGGTAGGAGAGACAATTAAAACGATGATTGGATGAACATTTCTTGGTCCTGTGCCTTCCACAGAATATATAAATACAGATACATACATTTAGACCACTTAACTTAATGATTGCTATCAGGATGTGAAGAGACTTTCAACCAGCATAACAAAAAATGTTTCTGAAGACAATCACCTATGACACCTTTAATTGTTTGTTAATACATAGCTTAAAATAAAGTGTGACCATATTTACATTTAGGGAACATATTTACACATTGTGTTCCCATCAGTTTCCTTTAAATTGGTTTTAAAATTGTCTTAAGTCTTGAATTTACCTTTACTAAAACTTGCAGAAACCCTCTATACACAGGATAACATGAGATAAGCTTAGGATAAGCATTGGTGATGCAGTCATGTGACCTTTTTTTGTTTGTGTATGCAGCGAGACGCTGTATTGAGTGAACCCGCCATTCAGGTGAGGAGGAAAGGCAAAGGGAAGCAAATATGGGCCCTTGAGAAGATGGAAAACCGGCTGGTGGACATGAGAGAGCTTTATCAGGAGTGGAAGGACTTTGACGAGGACAACCCTGTAAGCTCTTATTCATCACACATGCTTTACTGTGCATTAAAAATGAAAAAGTAACACTACAGGAGTGGTATTTCTCTCCTTCTCATAGGTGATGCGCTCGTACTTCAAGAGAGCCGACCCTTTCTTCGATGAGCAGGTGAACCACAGTTTAATCGGAGTGGCCAACGTTTTCCTCTCCTGCCTGTTCTATGACGTAAAGCTACAATATGCGGTTCCCATCATCAATCAGAAAGGAGAGGTGAGGATGATGAGTTCTGATCTGTCTGCAGCAGTCAGGCAAATATGATCAGTGGTTTGACTCGCTATGAATATTTAACGCTCACTGTCTCATTTGATTTCTGAAGAAAATTTCTTCCAGAAGATGAAATGGGATGCAAATTAAATCAAATGCAGTTTCATCTGTGAAATGGAATCTAATTGAGTCATCATATAAAGCACGAGACACAGTTTATCTCCAGCAGACCAGTGAAGTGTTGTTTACTTGTTGCTGATGTCAGGTTGCTGGGCGGCTGCATGTGGAGGTGATGAGAATGGGTGGAGGATTTGATGACGGTGTAGCCGGAGGAGATGAAAGTGATGGAAGCCCAGATGGTGATGTACAGGAACGCAAACTGGTCTGTATGGTGAGTACTGAAGTTCGCAGAAGCAGGTTTTGTGCATGTAAGTTTTGAGAAACTTAAGTCATGTCAAGATTTTTGGTTTTAAATAATATTTTAAAAGTTAACTAAAATGAATATTAACAGCACAATATCCAGTGTGTTCATATTTAAAATTTGTTTAAAAAAATCTTACCTCATACTTATTTTACTTGTGTCTCTCAAACAGATTAAGATCCTGCAGGCTACTGGTCTCCCGCAGTACCTGTCCAATTTTGTCTTCTGTCAGTACTCTTTCTGGGACCAAGCAGATCCTATCATTGTTGCCCCAGAAGTGGATCCCTCTGCCTCCTTCTCCAGCAGCAAAGACCCCCACTGCATGGTGGTGTTTGACAGCTGTAAGGTACGAGTCAAGACGTGTGCTTTTACAATCAAATGGTAAATTAACAGTAATAGCCCAAATTGTGAATTATTACTAATATTGACTTTCAGCATTAAAGACTTTGGGTAATTGTGCATCTTTGTTCGTTAAAGGAGTAGTTCACCCAAAAATGAAAATGTACTCAACCTCAGACCATCCAAGATATAGATAAGTTTGTTGTTTCTTTGGAATAGATTTGGAGAAGTGTAGCATTACATCATTTGCTCACCAATGGATGCTCTGCAGTGAATGGGTGCCGTCAGAATGAGAGTTCAAACAGCTGATAAAAACATCACAATAATCCACAAGTAATCCACACGACTCCAGTCCATCAATTAATGTATTGTAAAGTGAAAAGCTGCATGTTAGAAATTAACAAATCCATCATTCAGACGATTTTAATTCCAATGTCATTTCTGGCCAGAATTCATAACAATTCCTACAGTGAAAAAGTCCATCCTCTGTTGTCCTCTCATTTTCAATATAGAAAGCAATATAATGAATAGAGGACTCGTATTTTATTGGAATCAATGGTTTGAAGTTAAAAACTTTTTGCTTCAAAAAACATTAATTGATGGACTGGAGTGGTGTGGATTACTTGTTGATTATTGTGATGGTTTTTATCAGCTGTTTTAACTCTCGGCACCCATTCACTGCAGAGAGATGTAATGCCACATTTCTCCAAATCTGTTCCAATGAAGAAACAAACCATATCTGAGGGTACATTTTCAACAAATTTTCATTTCTGGATTATATATTCCTTTAACACAAGAGTTATCAAGATATTATTAACATGCGTTTACTTTTGTTATACTCTCTGTACTTTAGGAGCATGCTGTGACTGTAACGGAGGATTTTATCGAGTATCTAACAGAGGGTGCCGTAGCCATCGAGGTATACGGACACAGGCAGGCTGATCCAGGAAGGAACCCTGCGCTGTGGGACCTCAGTATCATCCAGGCCAAAACACGCACTTTACGTGACAGGTGAGCAGAAACTTAAGTTTCAGCCTCCTGTAATTGTCCGATTATACTGATATAAACTTTCAGTAATGTAGAGAACACTGGGCCATCTTGCATCAAGTGATCTGCTTCCCGCTTCCTGCTTTTCGGATTGGTTTGACTCTTCCGTGTCCTCAGGTGGAGCGAAGTAACACGCAAGTTGGAGATGTGGGTGCAGATTCTGGAGCTGAATGAGAATGGAGAGTACATGCCTGTGGAGGTAGTGCCAGCGCGAGATGTTCGCACAGGTGGCATCTTCCAGCTCAAACAGGTCAGACACTTCATGTTCCTGCATGGTTATTATAAATTACACCACTGTAAGTCTGTTAGCCCACAGCTGTTGTCTATAGTTGTTTATTATGATCAGAATAAAGCATAGTACCTTGTGACCAAGTCACATAGCCACAGATTTAATACAGATGGTAACGAGGTGTTCTTTTCTATAGCTGTTTTTTTTGGCATGTGAACTCTGTGTTTTACTTGTGCTCTGTTATTCTATCAACAGAGTTGTTTAACACTTCACTTTAGGGTTTTTGTCATGGGGTATTAACTGTTTTTGGTGTGTCTTTCTCAGGGCCAGTCTCGGCGGATTCAGGTGGAGGTGCGTTCAGTGCAGGACTCTGGTACAATGCCTTTGATAGCAGAGATTATTCTGGGAGTGTCTATTGGCTGTGTGGAGATCAGGCAGGTGCGGATGACGAAAAACAATGAGCCACAAGAGGTAAACACTTTTTTTTTCACCTAAACTTTTAACATTTAGCAGGATGATGTCTGAATGTTGTCTGAGAGTCTATAACGTTTATATTGTTTTTGTTTTTAGCTTGAGGGCGATGAAATGGACAGTTATCAGGTATGTTTGGATGTCAATACATTTATGACAGGCTTTTAGTTGTTAATAAATTAATTATTATATTTTTCATGATGTTGTGGTGCTCCTGCTGAGATTCAGTTTTGAATCCAATTTACGTCATTTCCTCATCACATTCCTCTCTCCCTCCCACTTCTTTCCTGTCTTTCTCCTCTGTCCTGCCCATTAAAAGCATAAAAAGCCTTTATTAGCAAAAAAGAAATGGCCTAGCAATAGAAGCTTTTGTGTTTATGCATTTATCCATCATCCTGTAGGAGCGGGATTTGGAAAGTCTGCGGCGTCAGTGGCTCACTGCTCTCACTAAGAGACAAGAGTATCTGGACCAACATCTTCAGACCTTGCTCAGCAAAACAGGTAAAAACCAGATAGACAAATGTACTTGTCTTAGCTCAGTAATGGACTACAAAATAGTGCTTTCCTCTCTTTAGTTTGTTGCTAATTAGCTTGAGAAACAAGCAGACTGATGCCTGTTTCCCACATGCTCCGTTTGCAGTGCGTTTTTTTTTTTTTTCTTTTTTTTTTCCGCGCCCATGTTAACGGATCAGAGCGTTCACACTGCACGCGGTTGTGGTCCGGCAGTGCGCTCCAGGAGTGGTGTGCCTGCAGCAGTGCAGAGATTGTTTCCGCACCGAGTCTATTATTGCTGTGCTGCACGCGCTTAAAGTGACAGCGCTTTGTTCACGGTAAAAATGAACATGGATTGACATGGAAATGTAGTAATTTCACAATAAATAGATATAATTAAAGTCTACTGTGTTTTGCAGGCGTTTTGGCTAGGTTTAAAACAAAGAAAAGTGCATTTTTAAGGCAACATGCACTTGTCCTGTGGTGGTAGAAAAACAAAGTTCTTTAAGACCTGCGGGACTGTTTGTAATAAAGATTTAAATGTAAAAGGCACGAGAGCCGACTGTTTCTGTCTGTGGTAAGTTTTAATTTAAAATATTTGTGAAAGCCTAACACAAAAAAAGGCTATATGCTGTGTTTAAATGTGTTTCCACTTGCTTGAGCAACATAATATACAAATCTATAGCCAAATGCATTTAATACATTGTTTATATTAATTGAGTTTAAACGTGAATGTCTATGAAAGATTGTGTAACTGTACTGTGAAAAACCACTTTCAAAAAAACAAAAAACAACGTTTGGATTTGAAATCAAAATAATGGATAAATGTTGTGTTTGCGGTAAACAGCCACGGATCAGGAGCGGACTGCAAACGCGTCCTGTGTGAAAGCACAAGGAGTCCGTGCTGCTTCTGCACTGCATACGTAATGCACACAGACTGCATAGGCACTGCAAACGGAGTATGTGTGAAACAGGAGTGATTAGATATAGAGCAGACAGAAGAAATGTGGATCTGATTTTGTATGTTGTTTCTGTTTGTACACATCATGCATTGGTCCAAAATCCCACATAGCTTCTTTTTGTTCCCTTGCCAGCCACCAAAAAAAAAAAAAAGCTAGAGATTTGACTGAATCAGATCTACACTGATTGGGCAGCATTTTATCACTGCATATGCACTGATAATTTTTTTTTTTTTTGGTTTGTTTAATGTTATTATAAGATAAAATAATGCTTTTATAGATAAATAGGAATGTATTTTAATATTGTGTGTAAATTTTCATATATATTCAGTTGAAGGGACTCAACTGGAAATGGGTTTTGCTTAGCATGAAATTAGAGAAATCACTGGTGACTAGTTTGCTCTCTATGACCAGATAAGTCTGAGGATGATGTGGAGAGGGAGGCTCAGCTGCTTGAGTGGCGTCTGACGCTCACAGAGGAGAGAAATGCGGTGATGGTGCCCTCTGCTGGCAGTGGAATACCGGGAGCTCCTGCTGAGTGGTACAGCACTGCTACAACCACTCTGAACAATTTGCATTTACACTGAACACTTAAATTATAAAATGTTATAGATAGCTGGTAAACACGTTGTCTGTCAGAGGTTTGAATGATATTTACTGTCAATCCAGTTCTATGCAGTTAGCTTTTTAGGCAGGTTGTTTAAACCTTAAATGATATGTTTTAATAAATAATATTTGGATTTGAGGCTTTGTTTGTTAAATGAATGTCAGTATCAGTTAAACATTTTTACAAATGTTTAGTCATGAGTATTTGGCCTTGGGTTGATTTTTATGTCTCTCTTGGCAGGGTACCAGTACTTGGAATGGAAACTCACATTCCAGTGCTCTTCCTCGACTTGAGTGGTATGTTTTTATTGCCTGTTTAAAAACAGCAATGTTCTCTACAGAAGTGCAATGTCCTCTGTGACCTTTCTTCCACTGCAAGCACTATTTATCTTTACACTCATTTTCACACTTTTTCATCCTGTGTTTCTCTTCTTCCTTCCTTCCAGCTGATGACTTCAGCTCTCAGGAGAACCTAGACGTTCCCGAGGCAGGCGGATGGGACGCCATGCTCAGCTCGGAAGATGAGGATGAATTTTTTGACCTTCAGATTGTCAAACACTATGATGGAGAGGTGAGAATATGACCTATGCACCCTCAGGGCTCTCAGAGGCTCCCTAGTTGATTTTATAGGATTGTATTAAAAACTATTTTTCTTCCAGGTGAAAGCCGAAGCTTCTTGGGACTCCACAGTTCATGAATGTCCACAGCTGAGTCGAGGTGCCGTCCCAGATCAGAGAGTATACTTGATTATCCGCACCGTGGTGCAGCTCAGCCACCCTGCAGAGATGCAGCTAGTCCTGCGCAAACGCATCTGCGTGAACCTCACTGGACGACAGGTGCGGGATAGCCTACTTTGTATAACCTACACTGTCATCAGAACTGTAGGAAAGTGTCTTTTTACACACAGCTGTGCCAGATATTTTTGGTGCTTAGTTGCTATAAACCTTATACTTCTTTTAGGAATTTCAAGCTTTAGATATACTGTAAAAAATTATGATTTTTATATCTATCTCTACATGTTTTTATTTATTTCCATTTTTTTTAAACAGGGTTTTGCTCAAAATTTCTTAAGGAGAATGTCCACCAGGAGCACTATTCCTGGCTGTGGAGTGACCTTTGAAGTCGTCTCCAATATCCCAGGGGTAAGCATACAATATCTGCTTTCAAAAACATATTTGTGTGACTATGTAATGCATAATATGAATAATAAATAGTGCATAATCTGAATGATATGCGTTTTCAGTGACCAATGACAATATATAATCATCATCTTCAAATTCAGAATAGTGTGGTAACTAAAACTGTTAATTTATTTTATTGAAATAAAGATGAAATAAAAATAATAAAATCTAAATATTAGATGAAAAGTTAAATGTTGCTTTGGCAGCTAACTGAAATAAGTTTTAGCTAAAGCACTACAATTACTAAAACTGAAATAAAGTTAATAGAAATAAAATATATAATTAAAATATATATAAAACAAAACTAATAATAGTCTTATAAATAATACTAAAATAACATCAATTCAGAATAGAATTGTCAGTAGATTTCAGAACTGAAGCAAGGTGATAATTTTGACTGATAATCCTAAAATATTAAATAATATAAATATTAGCTCATATCTGCAAAACTCTCAGCGAAGCTTAAAGGCCGTGTTAGTTTGCTATTACCCAGAAGAAAGCTGCTCTGATAAAGATGCAAACCTGTTTTTTTGAGTTGGTTTGTTTACGAGCATCTGTCTCTCTCTCTCTCTCGGCTGTGTATGTCAGCAGGACAGTCAGAGCTCAGAGGACAGGGAGATGCTGGCCCGTGTGGCCGCCAGCGCTGAGAACCCCAAATCCTCAGACAACGAAGCTGCCATCGAGAAGTACCTGCGGAGCGTCCTGGCTGTGGAGAACATCCTCACACTGGACCGTCTGAGACAGGTCACACAGCTACCTTCGTTAATACTATTTGATCTGATAAGACTGCATTTAATCCATTTGAGTACGTAGTTTTTTGTTTTGAACCTTAATGGAAGACTTTATCTGATTAGTATTGTGGCAGATGTAATGATTCATTTTTCCTTTTAACTGATTCGCAGAGTGTTTGTAAATCACTTTGGGAGTAAAACAGAGGGGAGTAATATGTTAAGCACAAGACTTAACTCATTCTGTATAAACTTACGCTGTGATACGCAGCAGTATTTTAATTAAAAACATATTTTACTCTATAAATGAAACATGAGTGCTGCCAATGCACTTTCCATTTTTAAACGGTTCATTAAAACAAGCAGTCCTATGAATTATATCACTGAAATGAATGGTGACTTCCCAGTGCTGTCTAGTTTTCTCTCTTGAGTTCAGTTTTCATCATATAAATCAGTTTTTTTTTTTTTTATCATTTGTTACAGGAGGTGGCAGTGAAGGAGCATTTGGCAGGTAAAGGCAAGGGCAGCAGACGCAGTCTCAGCTCTCCCAGCGTGCACCGGGTAAGCACATCTGCAGCCTTAAAGTCATCTTAACAGACAGAAATGTTAAGTAAGCTCAGCATCATCGCAGCCTGGCACATTCTGTATTCACACATCACCTTTTCCTCCTCTAGTTATCTGGAAGCAGACAGGATCTGTCACTAAACTCAGTGCTGGATGACAACAAGGTAAGATTCTAGGGTGACGATAAGACACATGGTCCACCACAGGAAATGGGTTCTTTTTATGTAACCTCTAATATCCAATTTGCTTATGTAAGAATCGATGGGAGAGTCAGCAGGATATCTTTGGGACATCCTCTCAATTCAGCAAAACACTGCCACGACCATCCAGACCTCCTACACCACCTACACAGAATCAGGACCCAGAGCAAGGTACGACATTCACTGTCACTCTTAAAGTGAGCGCTACAGGTTGTGGACGGTTTAGTCTGCAATAAAATAATCTTCCTTTCCGTTTCCAGCATGACCCATTCTTTATTTGACTGTCCTTTCAACTCTGTGCTCTCTACTGTAAATGTGGTTCATTTCTGCCTGAACTCTCATTTCGAACCTGTTTCAGGAATTTAACAAACACTTATTACAGAGAAATAAATCCCTGTATCTTCATCAAGGGCACAATAATGCCAGTTCAGGGTTTTAACTTGCAGCCTTTCAGTTGCCTACTGAAAATCTCTCCCAGTCTTGTTCGACTTCAACTTCTTTTCACCTTGTCTCTTCGTGATCTGTCAAAAAATGTCAGTGTGACATTTTTATATGACTGTGACTTCATGCACTCCTTTTATATCTTTTCTACATCTGTCTCTGTTTCACCACCGTTGTCGTCTTTCTCCACACCTCTACCTTGCTGTTTGCCTCCTTCCCAACCCGCCCACAGGTTTTTCAGGGCTTGCTGCTTCTTATATCTCCCCAGTCAAGGCCCTGGTTCCTCAGATGCCCAAGCTGCTCAAGTCCCTGTTCCCTGTACGTGACGACAAGAAAGATTTGAGACCTTCTCCACACTCCCAACAGGTCTGGTCATGTTTTCGACTTTTTAATTAGCAAACTATGCCTAAGAAAAGTTCTTTAAAAATTATAATAAATAAAAAGAATGCATGCATAAATAAAAATACAACAAATAAACAGTTTTTAGTCCAGTTATGTATATATCATATAGTATATGCGGGTAAAATGTGCTTAATTGTAGTTAATTACTTAATATATAAATAATTGTTATTTCTGAATGCATTTTTTATGTTTTTTCTTGTCATTTTTTGATGAGATTCACCCACCTCTTTAGTTTTTCAAAGTATGTTCCTGTTACAAAGAACTCAAATTATTAAATTTATTCAAAAGACAAGCAATACCTATGCTTATAAACATTTCTGTATGTAAATTCCTGTCAATAGTAGTTCCATGGGGTAATTTCATGCATAAATGTAAAAAAAAAAAAAAAAAAAAACTGATGTAGAGTATCAATAATAAATATAGCCATTTTAGCGCCTACAAAGCCTGTCAGAAATATGCTGCATTTAGATGACAAAATCATATGTGGTAATCAAAGAGGGATGCAAATCCTCTTGACGATTTAATTTGAGTCAATTTTAGATTCTAGCGTAATGTCATCCTGTCTTCATGTCTCCTCATTTCCATATAGACAGAAATTCCATATGCTACTACATAGCCCATGTACTGTATCTGTGATATATTATCCATCTCGTACGAGGAAAATTAAGTCTTTAAATTAAGCTTTATTGCTTGGTAGTATATTTTTTGTGAGAAAACAGGCTTTTTTGGTTTTCCATGATTAAAACAGTGTCCTCATTTTGTCAAAGTAAATCATGTCAGGGAAATCTGATTATATGTTAGGCAGGAGTCCATAGATAAACTCCAGTGTTTAATTTCCCCAAGATTAATTGTCAAGCCATACCCTTTCATCATATCTCCCAGCATGCTTTCGACGGAGGCGTAGAGGGAAAAAAATATGACAGTGATATTTCATCGTGTACATCACTCCTCCCCTGCATGCAGACTTTTGATCTGTCAGTACTTTAGATCAAACGTTATCCAAAGGCTCCCGACATAAAAAATGAACTCGTGACACTTAAATCAAGCTTTGTGCCGCCTCTCTGAAAACCATTACTGAAATCGTAAAAACAAATTTAATACGTTCCATTCATCTCTCCAGCATATGCCACGAATAATGATGCAAACAGCCAACAACCCTGATGAAGGAAGAGTAAGAATAGAACCGGTAAGTAGATCTCCACTCTGATCTCATGCTCCGTCTTTGGCGAAATTAAATAAATATGAATGATGAATTGGGTTACAGACTTGTATTTTGCAAAAGTATAGCCTAGGAAGATATTTTAAGAGCCCAGTCTTTCTCTCCTGCATGTGATGTAAATTGCATGCTATTAAAACTGTGGTTTTCCTAGCATGTGCTCTCTGTGTGAGAGTCAGATGATAGGTTGAGGTGTAGTTAAATGTTCCTTGTGGTTTTGGACATCCTTCCCCATAGGTTGCAGTAATGGGGAAGAGTCCTGCTTCAGACAGACACTCAGATGGGCCTGATGCCCCGTTCTCTATGCATGATCCGCATGACCTGCTCCTGAGCCCCATCAGCGAGACCTCCAGTGGCTATTTTTCTACTAGCGTCTCCACTGCCACCCTTTCCGACGTCTCCATAGCTTGCGGGGACCTTACCCCTACTCCCAATTCCCAAGTGGGTCCAGTAGCATCCAGGCATGACAATGAAGACTGTCTACCGACCCCTGTTAATGCCTCTGTTGGTCCTGTAGAAGCTGGGCTAAGATCTGACGGGCCTAGAAAAGAGGAAGATACCCAGGCGGCCCACAGGAATGGTGTCACCACCTCTCAGCAGGAAGCACAGCTAAACGCAACCCCTCCCCTGGTGTTGAGTACCTCCACAGACAGCCCTTTCTCCCTCCAGAAAGTCAAAGCCAATGAACTCAGGTCTTTCAGTAGCATTCTTGGAGATGGAAAAGCAACCACAACACAAACTAACAGCCTGGAGAAGCTAGAGATAACCTTTGAGGATGTGGAACCCAAGGAACTTGCTTGGCTCAAGGTGGGAGGGAGAGTCACTGTCGGATCCAACAAGTCTGGCACGGTCCGCTACATCGGCCCAACGCACTTCTCAGAAGGCATCTGGGTCGGGGTCGAGTTGGACACTCCCTCAGGTGAGTTAGATCTTCCATTATTAAAGGGGTCATGAACTGCCTTTGTTTATTTTGTACTGTTCTCTGAGGTCCACTTAATGTTAAGATTTTTACATCAAAAAATATAATTTAGAAGTAATAGGTTATTTTCTGTACTGTTTTGAATAGGCGTGGTGGTTTGTAGACTCGGAAGTAAAGCCCCTCTATCAGTTTCGGTGCTATGCTAATGTGTAGCATGTGGGAGTGCTATCAATTTTTAACATGCTGCTTCAGCTGTGTTCCTTGGTTTGAGAACTCAAGCAAGTCTCCTTGAGTTGACTGTAAATGAATCTTCCGGGTCTTTGAGATCAACCCATCATTTTTGTTTGTGCCCTGGTTTTACCAAGAGTCCATTTTTGAACTTGATACTACAAATGATGCTTGATTTTATCTTCTCTGCACAGTCAGTTTTTAGTTTCCTGAATGTGCCTTTTAAGTCAACCCATTTCTTGTGTGGCATCCCTCATTGCACCTTCGTAACACTAGTTAGAATGTGGTAAATGGTATGGTAGACATGTAAGAGATTATCTCAGGGATCCAATCAGAGTCATTGGATATGCCCAGTTGGGTTTGCAGCTGTAAGCCACTATCGGGGGAGGGGGGTTGCATGTATTTTGCCATAGGTGCCGCCCTGAGCAGGTTAATGTAGGTTTTTGATGCGAGTTTCTTCATGTTGTAAAGTACTGCTATTACTTGACCAGTGATTGGATGGCTAAATCCACAAGATGGGATATTTTATTTGGTTTGTTATCGTTGGAAGAAATGCCTATCAGTATTTTAGGAGGAAACCACCTGCTTGGTGTGTATCCTTAATTGCACATGGTGAATTTTTAGACTTGACTGAATTGGCACATTCAGGTTTAATTGACTGGCTTAATTAGACCCTCTCTTAATGGTTTTGATGATTGGATTGAAAAAAAAGAAAAGAAAGTATTTTAAAGTGGCTTATTTACAATCTGATGGGTTGGGGCACATTTTAGTAAGCAGCCTTTTAATTGGAATTGGGTTATTGAAACTACTTCAACCTCAAATAACTTTGTGCTGCAATTTAAAGTAGCTCAGTTTGATTGGTTTCTAAAGGACTGTCTTCCACAAGAAGGTCACGGTAAAAGCACATTCCAGTTTTGTGTATTGGACCAATTACTGGCAATACCTTCATCTTATTTATTCAAATGAAAAGATCTAAAAGTAATTTCATGAAATATTTTTAGCATACTGTATGGGCAAAGCGGTCACATTTATATAGTTTTTTAATAAGGAGCATGATTCCATGCTGATGTGATGCTTGTTCACATCGTGATGGAGAAAAAGTGTGTTATTTCATTCCTTTTATATTCTATTTGTGGAAATCATCATGTTATTTCTGAAGTCTAATGCAATATCAAATGATTAAAATATATTTTAATGGTTGTAGTTATGTAAATTGAATTTATAAAGTGTAAAAATCCCATGAATGGAAAATTAATTTGCACATTTGATTTACAGTAGATAGCATATGTGCCCAAAGGGTACTTAGTTTTGTTGTAAATTAACTTAAACTAACCGAAGAGCCACTGTAAATCTGCGTTTCACTGGATTTGGTGCTCAAAAGTCAAAAACATTTCAAAATTTCCATCCGAGAAAATGCATTTCTCCACAGTTTGAAGTTGCCTTTCATTTTTTCCTATGGTGTGGCGTTGATGTTTGTGTTCAGTCAAAATTTGGTTAACGCCTTCCTATTTTTATTTTTTAATGTTTCTTGATCTGTGCCTCATTTATAATGAGAAAAAAAACAAAAAAACAAATGCACACATGCAGCACGTCTTTGTTGCTTTGATTAGCAACAACGGCTTCAGACGGTAGGATTTCAAGTCCTACTGGGTCACAGTCATTCTTTAAGTATTAATTTAAAGGTAATAGATTGATTGCCTTTAGAATGACAAGTCTCTACTAAGTTTAATACATTTCTGTTGTAGCAATAATGTTAAAAGTGCTTGTTGGAATTTGATTGTTTTGAACATGAGTTACTTTAAAAAGAAAGGGGAAATTAACTTATTGAAGACATTTTCAGTAAGCTGATCTCCACGGCCCAACATTTCAATCATAGATGCTTTTAACTAGATGTGTACTAGGTGTTTGTTTTCAAGTGCAATTTACCATTTTTCTTCACTAAAACGGTTGAATGCACTCTACATCAATTCTGTTCAACGTCAGCAAGTCTGCAGTAGCAGTAATGACACCTTGATCTGTCATAAATGGCATAGATCCAGAGCCATATCTGAGCAACCACACAGTGGCCTTTTGAAGTCAAATACTAAATACAGGTGTGGAGACTCGTGCTTTCCTCCTGTTTGAAATCCTTCCCATTAAGGGCATCAGGAGAAAGAGGTTTTGAAGGAAGCTTTGGGCCCTGCTGTTTACACAGATGTCAGCCGAAGCTCTTGGCAGGAAGTTGCTGCTCTACTTTTGTACTTTTTCTTTTTCTTTTTCCCCTCCCTTTTTTTGAGCAGTGAGTGGACGGCTCCATCTTTCACCACTAGTCTGTGCCTCCTCCTGATGATTTTATGTCATGAAAGTTGTCCCGTATATGGAGCGTTTGAATCCAGAATATACGCGTGTATGTGTGTTTTGTATATAGTTGCATCTTGAGAGTTCAATCTGAGCACAAGGCTGGGTTTGATTAATTTAATTATCTGCAATTCTATGCTGATATCCAAAGAATAATCATGTATAATAATTCATTTATAATTTCTTTTATATTGACTGTACAATAATCTGGCTGTAAAGAAAAATAAAAAAAGTGAACTGATTTACACATTTGTCTTGTTACTGTTTTTTTTATTTAGTATGTTTAATCTTAGCTTACTTTACCTTGACTTGAAGGGGGAAAATATTATTCAAGTACACTGTGAAAAAAGTTTAATGCAACCAGTTTCAGCTGAGTTGAGTTTTCTCAACTTGTATTCAGTTTATTCAACAAAAAGTTGAGAACTCAAATCTCTTACAAAAATAAGTTGAGGAAACTCAAAAATCTGCTGAAGCTGGGTTTTTTTTTTTTTTTTTTTTTACAGTGTACCTATGTTCAAATTTTGACTCATTTTTTTCTTTCACACAAACTGACGGCCAATGATTTTTTTTTTCCTGCATGGAAGAGAGCAGCTGCACACATTTATATAAAATTGTCAATCCAGTCTTCAAATAACAATCCAGTTACAATTTCAGAATTAGGAATATTCAGAATTTGTACTAAATTCTGAAGTGATGTATAAAAGAAGTACGATCAGACAGTGTCTTTCAGCTCAAGTTTTTATTCTCTAGAAGGTACAGTTCTAAAATCAAAACAACTAAAAAACAAAGTTTGAAAATGAACAAAAGTGTCAAAACAAAACTTAAAAAAGTAACAAAGCATATGCGTATTATACTACATATTAATTACAGAACAGTCTACTGTCCAAAAAAGGCACTAAATTCTGTAATAAGAGATACATGATTAGACTATTTCAAGTTAATA
>JAFVLL020010692.1:0-28420 GCA_021397915.2 Tor tambroides
GAAGAGGAAGAGGTGGTTGTTGCTGGTTACTGTGATGATTGAAATCGTGAAATGGCCTCAAACGATTAGTAAATAAACTGCACAATGTTATGTTTTCTAATACACGCACGAATTGCATGCATTCAAACAGCGCTTCAGGAGCTCACGGCGCCAGGGTTCAAAGTCCAAAGCGTGAGGAAATTCTGCGCTGAAACACTGTTACTCATCATTTGCTCAGTAACATTTTTATAATTTTTTTAAGGATATGTGACAATGTGATACGTGCGACAAACATCTTCCCAAATTCGTAATGAGAATCATTTAAATATCTGCATGCTGCTGTCAACAAAAAGAAGCACTAAGATCTTCCTGCGGGTTTCTGCCAAAATAAAATCTAAGAAAAAGCAACAACTCCATCAACATTCATGAATGTTAGTATTATAATTTTGCTGTTGTTCTGTAAAATAAAATAAAAAAATAAGACAATAATGATAATAATAATTACCCTACAACAACTCTATACATTTATTATAACATTCACACATAGTGTTCAAATTGGGATCTGTAATATATTCTAATGTTTTAAAGCAGTCTCTTCTGCTCAGCAAGGCTGCATTTATTTGTACAGTAAAAATACATGCCTGATTCAAGAAGGGGGTCCCCAAAAATGGCCAAAAAATATTCATTCAGTAACTTATTTATTTTAAGTTAAATTGTGCATTGTTGGTATAATATCTGATAGAATGTAAAAAATGTTCAGTGTTAAGTAAATATTTTTAAATTGTTGTTTTGTAATTTATTTATTTTTTTTATTTGAAAAGCAGGACAAAACAGTAAAAAGCACATTTTGGCTATTTAATTTATGCAATAGTGGAAAAAAAAAAAGGCAAAATAAGCCTACATGGGGGGAAAACCGTGTTCGGTATTCGGCCTTCGGCCCAGTGTTTCATTTTGTTCGGCTTCGGCCAAGAATTTTCATTTCGGTGCATCCCTAGTTTTTACTGTATTTTTGATTACATAAATGCAGCCTTGGTGAGCAGAAGAGACTTCTTTCATTAAACTATCATTAAAACATCTAAAAAAAATCTTACCGACCCCAAACTTTTGAATGGTATTGCATTTCTGCACCCTGTTTGCTACAATTCAAATTTAATTCAAATTCAGGAATCAGATTGGAATCAGAACTTTAAAAGGCATTTTGAATTCAGCTGAATGGTGCACAAGAAGTCTAAAAAAAGGTAAATGGTTTAGCAGTGTAAATGAGACCTGAAAACACAAAGACACACAGCAATAGCGTCTGATGTAATTCTACATCCTCCATCATAAACATGTCAGTCTGAGGGGAAATAGATCACCAGACTGAAGCACGGGTCCTCCATTAAAACTGTGACATCACCACATATTCATCACAGTGCATTAGCAGCGTTACTGCATAACTGCATAAAAGACACATGAACCAGTGGTCAGTCAGCATCAAAACAAGGTGCGTGTCTGTCTGAGGCCGTCTGCAAAGAAACAAATCTCCAAACCTATCTGAAAGCAAAAAAACTACAACTAATTGAAAAAATGATTTAATTATCAGTTAGACTGGTCTTTGCAATGTGCACAGAGAAACTTTGGTCATTTTGCAGTTGCATAAAACCTATTTCTACAAACAAAACACATGTGAAATCATCTGAGGACACAGAATGAGTCACTGCTCATGACAAATAAAGCATTCAGCACAAACTGTCCAAAGCATAAGAGCACTTTATATTAAATGCCTGAAAGAAGGTCACAAGAATATAGCTTTACATTTACATAAGTGGTCAGTTTGCAATGTCAAGCACAGATGGGAGGTTGCTTTAGACTTTTTGTAAATACGTAACTATTAATTCATTTTGCAAAATGTTTCTGCACAAAGAAAATGCCCAAAATTTAGCTTGTCCTAACAGTCAGCATGCATATGTCAGAGTTTGCGTGCATATGCATGCAAATTAAACCAAAGGTTGAAAGTTTGGCAGGTCAACATGGTCTAGTTAGTCCCTGCTGGTAGATGTTGTAACTGCATAATTATGCAGGCAAAAATATAAAATTGGTGTCACGCTTTATTTTAAGGTGCAGCTTATTAAGAGTTAGTAAGTTAGTTGTTTAAGATTAAGGGATCTCAAATACAGTCATGCAGAATAAGGCTACAGAATATGTGCTACTAATAAACAGCCAATATGCTAGTAACACGAATGCTAGTTAATAGTGAGAAGGTCCTTAAAATAAGGTGTTACCAAAATTGGATATACTTTATCTGCTTTAGTCCACATTTGAAAGAATGTTAAAAGTAAATAAGATTAATGTATTGTTAAATGTTATCTGCACTTAAATGTTTTTATTAAAAAAAATACAGCTTTTCTTATTTTTTTCTGCTTTTTGTTTAAAAAAGTAATATTTTCAAACCCAGAATCTGTTGTTTTCAACTTTTTTCAACACTGATGAAAATCAGAAATGTTTCTAGAGCAGCAAATCAGCATATTAGAATGATTTCTGAAGGATCATGTGACGCTGAAGTCTGGAGTAATGATGCTGGAAATTCAGCTTTGCTCACAGCAATAAATTACCTTTGCCACTACTGTTATGAAAAACAAAATGATTTAATAACATTAAATGTAAGTACTGTATGAAAAGTAGTAATTACAATATTCAATTTGGTGATAACAGTATTATACTGTTGTTTGCAGTAGTCTTGGTTCGCAACTCAGCTGCCAGTATATTTTTCTATAAAGGTGTATAGCAAATCTCTAAACGTGAACTATATTATCATCCAGCTCTCATATGCTAAATGCAACTATAAGACATGAATATATTGAGATATTTTAAATATTAAAATCATGATTTTCTGTTAAACTGCTTTTCACAGTGTGTATTGTGAAAGCAGTATATAAATATATGTGATGATTTGAAAAAGCATCCATTCAAATGGATCTGTAAAAGTATTCTCATTAAACAATATACTGCATGCAGTAGGCAACATTGGATATATTTAGTAGATGGATTTAAGCGCCTGGTTTACTTTGAGGGGCTCTTAAAAACATTAAATTGACTTATATTCCATCTGCTGTCACAGGAAGCACAACAAATTACTAATGTTAAATTTAAGTTTTAAACTAGCTATAATTCATTTTGACCTCTGGCAAATACAACATAGAGAGAGCATAATGAGAGCAAAAGGCAAAATATGAAAAACCCAGGTAATCCAAGAAATAATAAACATATACATCTTACATAAGACACTGTCAGCACAGGCACCTGAGATTGGGCTGCAGCACACCTGTGCAGTTTCATTAGGATCGCAGCTGAGAGATTCATCGCCCACTCCAACACAAGACTGTGAAATACTCTATACATACAGTAAGCTAAAACCAGATACAGATTCTGCGGGAGGATTCTGTCCAGTGCCCACAAAGCTCATCTCCTAATCAACAATCAATGCTGGAATGTGTCAGATCAACACGGATTGGATTTTCAGGCTTTGTTTCGGTTGATGTGGGTAAATGTGCATGTACTGTATTAGTATGGGCCAGCTTTCTCGAGAAATTTCAGCATTTTATAGAAAAATAATTTTCCATAAAAAATTATGGCATAGCTGGGTTGGAGTCAAAGAATGTTTTCCAAACTGTTTATCACTAAATGAATGGATGAAGAAATGCTAATTAAAAGTCTTCATTTACATGCATCAATAAAATAATTCGCAGCTATAAACAACATTTACAAACAGACACTTTCACTAAAACATTTAAATGCACAAGAAATGGCAAGCAGAGTGACTGATGATACAAATGAATCACTGAATCAGAGCTTTGATTGAATAGATTCATTATAATGGGACAAGCGATTCAATGAAATGAATCAAACTTATCAACCCTAACACTGTTTTTTTAACTGAACTTTAAATAAGAGATGCTATTAAAACACTCTCATACTCATGAGCCACAAGACAATTAAATCCAGAAGTCCACACGACTCCAGTCCATCCATTAACATCTTATAAAGTGAAAAGCTACGTGTTTGTAAGAAACAAATCCATCATTAAAGCATTTTAACTTCAAACCAATGCTTCCAGCTAAAATATGAATCCATAATTCATAATATTGCTTTCTCCAGTGAAAATTGGTCTGAATCAGGAGACAAATCGGCACAGATCAAGCACCGTTTACAGTCCAAAACAGTTCTAAGCAAATATGTGAGTGCATTTTGATGTGACAGGACAGCAGAAGATGGGCTTTTTCTACTGGAGGAAGCATTATTATGGATTATGGACACGTATTTTGGCCGGACGCAATGGTTTACATTTAAAATGCCTTAATGATGGATGCGTTTCTTACAAACACACAGCTTTAGGCTTCTCAAGACATTAACTGATGGACTGGAATGGTGTGGATTATTTGTGGATTATTGTGATGTTTTTATCAGCTGTTTGGACTCTCATTCTGACGGCACCCATTCACTGCAGATGATCCATTGCTGAGACAGTGATGTAATGCTACATTTCTTTTCCCATGACGAAACAAACTCATCTACATATTTAATGGCCCGAGGCGGAGTAAATTTGTACTTTTGTTTCAATAAAAGCATCATGAAAAGTTTGTGCGTGTACCTTGGCAGCCAAGCGTTTGACGGCCTCCTCGCGGCGCCGCTGCAGCTCAGGTGTGCTGGGACAGCTGCTGGATCGCAGGGTGTTGGTGGCGCTGGGCGGAGGGGTCGGCTGAGGCGGTTGACTCAGAGGCAGATCTGAACTCGGCTCCCCACCTGGACATGTGACAGATGAATATCCACGTGAGCACAAATAACGCCAGCTGCTGTGATTCTACAGAGACGAGTCAAACATCAATGCACAAACATCTCAGACTGTCTAAGATAAAGTACAATCATGGACAGAGGACCTTTTAAACAATCTAAAATACATTTCAATTCAGTTCTTTTAATTACATTTTTATTGTTTTATTTAAAATTGGGAATTTAAAATAAAAATATACCGGAATGATTTTTTTATGATGACTGTTTTGAATACTGCAAAAAATACACAAGCATCAAAGCCATTTTTCCTCAACTACACATACTTTTGAACATGCAGTACATATTGTTTCTTGCAATTAAAAAGTAAATTCACATATGTATCACATGCCTAACAGAAAAATCAAATAAGGAGCTTCTTTTGTTCTTTCAAGAAATGTATACTACTTATTTGTTTTTATTGTTCAGTTGAGACTGATGTGCACTGCTGTTCAAAAGTTAAGATTTAAAAATATATATATATATATATTTTATTGAGCAAAAATGCTTTAAATTGATCAAAAGTGACAGTAAAGACATTTATAATGTTACAACAGATTTCAATTTTAAATAAATGCTCCTCATTTGAAATTTCTATTCATCAAATAATCATAAAACAATGGTTTCCGCAAAATATGAAGCAGCACAACTTTTTTCAACATTGATAATAATCAGAAATGTTTCTTGAGCAGCAAATCAGCATATTAGAATGATTTCTGAAGGATCATGTGACACTGAAGACTGGAGTAATGATGCTGAAAATTCAGCTTTGATCACAGCAATAAATTATACTTTATCATATATTCACATAGAAAACGTTATTTTAAATTGTAAAAATATTTCACAATTTTACTGTTTTACTGTATTTTTGATCAAATAAATGCAGCCTTAATGAGCAGAAGAAACTTCTTTCAAATGCAATAATAAATCTTACTGACCACACAGTTCTGAACGATAGTGTCTCTCATAGTTTGAAGGTACTGAATGCAAAAAAAAAAAAAAAAAGGGAAACTGTTCATAAAACCTTTCTTATTTAACAATATTCAATGCAAAAATGTAAGATTTCATGAACATTTTACACAAGCATTTGTGCCAAGACTCAGGTATGTGTGTTGTGAAACAACATACAAAACTCACTTTTCGGAGATGCGCTCGGGCTGTTGGATGCAATCTGTCGCATACGGCCCCCATGACAACTGAGGGCCACCAGGCGGGAGATGATGGCGGTTTTGCCGAAGCCCACGTTGCCCACGATGATGGACCCGGAGCTCTCGCCCGATTCGCTGGGCCTCAGGTCGTCCTCCAGCTGCTGGAACAGCCAATCGCGGCCCACGAACACAGAGTCAGTGGTGATGCTGGGAACCTCAAACAGCAGCGGCTTGAGCATGATGTCAGTGGGCTTGTACGGAGCAAAGCGGGCTGCAAAAGCACAGAAAACACGCAGGCTTACTCATATGCAAACAAAACAAACAGAACTTGTTTTGAGTTTAAGCTTCATCTGCATGTCCTATTCTAATTTACCACTGACTGGACTTTAAAAGCAACGTAATAATAATAAAGCTATTTTACTGCAGCAAATGTGATAAAGGATCACATAATCATAGGTTTGTATAACTATTTACAGTTAACCTTGTCAAATATGTGTTTTAAACATCCTTAATGTTGCCCCAGAGTGAGTTTTTATTGTGCATGACACAAAATATGTGTGAAAGAACATAAAGAAGCAATAAAATGATGCGGGAATATAGTGCTGTGACATTATATTACAGACTTTCATCACGTTTAGTAGCTGTTTGTGTGAATATAAATAAACACGGCTGTGTGTTGGATATCTCTGTGTCACTGATATTGTGACATTATATACATGTTTATATATGATACATATACATGTTTTGTATATGAACATTTTTATCGTAGTGAATCTATGACATAAAATAAATACTGTATATTGTGCTTGAAAAGTATCTCTTTTGAGTTGCTTGTTTGAGTAACTGTAGTTTTAGTTAGTTAATAACACATTTTTGGGTTAATCTCTCTCAAAAAAAAATAATGTCCAGGACAGAGCACAAGAGAAAAAAAATTTAATGAATTTTGCATTAATGTTAATTAATGCAATTACAATTAATTAATTACAAAAATGTTCTTATATGTTTTATATAAAGCAAAGGTGACATAAAAAACACCTTAATGCAATGATTGTTTTATTTAAATTGACATAAAGATCACCATAAATGACCACACTCACGTTACTTCCTTATAATATAACATAATATAATATAATATAATATTTTTTTGGAAAAGTTCAGAAAAAACAAATGTACTGAAACTCACACGTGAGTTCATAAAAGCCTGTGCTTTACTAAATAAATAAATCTAATAAAACATAAAATAAAAATTACATAAAATAATATTTTTCATAGTTCTGCTGCTAATCATGCTTAAATATGTCTTCAGTAAAATACTGATATGTACAAAGAGTGATATTTAACATATATTAACTATAAGTACACATATAAGCATGTACTGCATTGCAGTACAGTATCTACACTCACACACCTGAGACATGGCCTGCAAAAATCTGGAATAAAAACCACTGGAGCTGAATGCTGCACTGATAGGAGCTGATGAATCTCTGCTGCCACTGGCTGTGATTGAATCAAACCTCTGATGTTCCTCATTATTTATCAGAACATTCAACAAGGTCAGAATAACAGCTCAACACCGACACACACACAGCAGCTCCTGCAGAACACACATTAGCTCGACCCTCAGGGTACACCAGCGTTTATATAAGAGAAAGAGACAAACAGATGGACAGAAAGGAAAAACACATGCATTTAACTATGTTCTCTTGCATTATTAATGGACTTAACCATTTAAAACACTTCCTCTCACCACAGGAAGTGTATGGAGGGCGTTTTCTTATCCAAGTCCTGAATAGGTAAAGGGATCTATATGGTAAGTGCCCCCCTATATGGTAAGTTTTCACAGATGACAAAATAAAACAAATCAAAATAGCATCCAACAGTTTCAGATTGTACAAGGATTAATCACACCAAAATTGGCCAAGAACATGTTTAGATCAAATTTTATTTTACAGTTAACAAAAAAAATATAAACACACACCTGAATGTTGAGGTGCAAAGTATGAAGAAAAAAAAAAATTATTTAAAAATCAGCTGTGCAGTTATACTTGCTGTTTTAGGGTCATATTTTATGCCAAAATCAAAAAGAAGATATTATGTGAAATATAAGAAATTATGAGATATAAAGAAATTCTATGTTTTACATAAAGAAAATTCCTGTAATGTTAAGAAAAATGCCTTTAATTCCAAAAAAGCTAAATTAGAATAAATAATATTATTTATGAAAATTTAAAAAATGTTTAAGGTGATATCTGAAAAACACCTTGATGCAATAATTTTCTTTAAATCAGCATAAATGCAGAACAACAAATCATGATCTATAATATTATTTTTACAGTTTAAATAAATTATTATTATAAATATTATGACGACGACAATTTAAACTTTTTTATTTTGATTAATTAAAAATGCGAAAAGCTACATTTTCTTTCTTTTTTCCTTTCTTTCTTTCTTTTTGCATGAAGGTAATGAGCAAGTTTTTTATAAGGTTCCTACAGAATTAAAGAGGAAAACCAAGCACATAGAAACAGCTGCATGATGGGATTGTGGATGTACCTTTGTCGTGTGGAGCTCTGCCGCCGGTGTTGTGCCAGGGCAGGCGGATGGATGTACGCAGGGGGGTGTTTCGCTGTTCATCAAGATAGCTCAGATCCTCCAGCTTAGTGGAGCTCGTCGCTGCACAAAACACAGAGAAAAACAGCAACTTAGCATTATGGGTAGAATCAATGCATGACAATAAGATCGAGATCAAGCATTCAGCAGTCTTATTTTAGTATTATTTATATACCCTATTATTTATTATTTATATACCATTTAATTAAGTTTAATTAGGTTTTAGTTATTTTGTTGTGTGCTTGTTTCTTTTTTTGTAAATATTTCTATTTTTATTTTAATTTCAGTTTTAGTACCTAAACTATTTTAGTTATTGCCAAGTTTAGTTAATTAGTGTTTTCAAAGTTATGTTTTTTTTTGTTTTGTTTTTTTATATATTTAGCTTTAATTTATAAGTTAGTTGCCAAGGCAATATTTCTCTGTTTTTTTATCTAATTTAATTTAATTTCAGCATTATTTCAATGGCCAAAAATGTATTTATTTATTTATCTATAAATTTTTTGGTATTTGAGATTTGAAAACTATTTTAATAGTTTTAGTGAAATCACTGCCCTGCTGTTTAAAAGTGACCACCAGCGACACCAAACTGAACAGCAATAATAACTGTTTTCAAACGGGTTTCCCTCTGTCTGATATCGGAGGGAAAAATAAGATATTGATGCCACATAAAGAGGATGAATGTGAAACAAACGGCCATCACAGTTCCCTTCAGAATCAGGTCGGGGGTTAAAGGTCACTGACCGCAGCAGTCGCATTGACCATAAACGTGAAACCGTGTAGGAAGAAAGATGACATCATCCTGAATGCAAATCACCAGCAGTGACAATAATAACCACAGTAAAGAATGAATGGTGAACAGAACCAGGTCACTGAGCAAACACACACACACACACACACACACACAGACCAAACAATCAAAGACATTTCAAAAGCAACACAACTCATTTAAATCAAAAAGAAGCAAAAAAAATGCAGTCAAATCCTGCAATATTTCACTTTTTTCAAGCTGTGTAACAGAAGCATGTCATTCAGTGCACGGCCTCTAATGTGCATCCATGCATCACTGTCTGAAACTAATGCACCAGCAACCTGTTTGCTCTGAAACTACTTTCCTCTCTCGATACTCACAGACTGACGCTTTCTTCAGGCAAAGACAGACGCAGCCCAGCAAACCTCTGTTTCCTCAGGGCACCTCTATGTTCACCCATTCGCATTCAACTGGTGAACGGCACCGCAGCCCGAGTCTCTCTCACCGGCTTCACCGCATCGCTGAGCGCATCCGCAAGAGAAAATCACAGCCGCAGCTCTCCGCTCCACAATCCCAATGAAAGAACGGATGGCAAAAAAGGACAGAGATGAAACGGGGGAGGGGGTCTCTCTATCTCTCCTCTCCTACAGAGCGGCTGATTGCAGCCAGAGGAGAAATAATCTATGGTCCTCCCGGAGAAAAAGACTGAAAGCTACTAAAACAGAGCTGAAGGAGAGTTTGGACAGGAGAGAGACGGGTGATGGAGGGAGGAGCTGGAGGTGCTGGAGGTGCGGAGCGAGTGAGTGAATGAGCAAATCAGCTGCGCCCCTTTCTGACATCAGTGAACTGCTGCATTTCTCATTCACATTCAGCTTTAAACAACCTCACTGTGTCACATGCAACACCACAGACTAGGGCTGGGTGATATGGCAAAAAATGCTTTTTTTTTTTTTTTTTTTAAGAATGTTTTTTGACCAATTCAAGATGTCAATTTTGATTTTTTTTTTTTTTTTTGACATTTAACTAGCCAACTTAAAAACATAACTACAACATGATTCAAGTAACATTTTGTATTAACCATCTAGTTAAAGAAAGCGGTAGCACTTTACAATAAGGTGTCATTTGTTAACATTAGATAATGTATTAACTAACATTAACAAACAATGAATAACACATTTATTACACTACTTATTAATCTTTGTTAATGTTAATTAATAAAAACGCAGTCGTTCATTGTTTGTTCATGTTAGTTCACAATGCATTAACTAATGTTAACAAACACAACTTGGGATTTTAATAATGCATTAGTAAACGCTGAACTTAACATTAACTAAGATTAATAAATGCTGTAGAACCAGGGCTTGAAAACGAAAAAAAAAGTCAATCGGTTCACTCCGAGCAGAATCGATATTTTAACGTTTCCGTTCCTGCGTTCCTCTGCATTATTACCGTTCCGAAACCGGTTCGAGTAGAAAAAATAACGGTTAATAACGTTATTTTTTAAAATTGTCTTTGCCTATAATAATAATAATAATAATAATAATAATAATAATTATTATTATTATTATTATTATTAAGTACAGTGTTTTCTTTACACAAAAAGAAAAAGAAAGGGGAAAAAAGAGACGGTATCTAAACCCGCTGCGCTTAGTCAGCCAATACAGCATCATGTTTTCTAGATTTTAATTTCTAAATGTAGGCTACTAAACAAAATAAAAAATCTATTAATGCTTTAAATACATTAAAGTATTTTTTAAAGATATTTAAAAATGTTTGCTGCATTGTTAAAAAAACGCTACTTGTATAAAATTGCGTTTTGAGGAAAAAAACAAAGGCTAAGCCGCTTCGCATTTTATTAGGCTATTATTCAGAAATGATGTAGGCTAAAATGCCGGTAAATCAAAAATGTTTACAAACATTATAAACACAGTTATTAGTTTCTCTCCACAACAAATCCTCTAAACTTAAGGCTATAGCTATAAAAGGCTTTAAAAACGTCAATCCAAAAACAAATTAAAGGTGAAACTGATGCCTACCTCTCTCACTCTGCACGAATCCAAATGTTTCCATATTCATGACTTATCTAGGCCTACTAAAATATTATTTATTACAGGCTTTTACTTTCATCGACGTAAAACATCATCCTTCACATCGGCTATATCAGCAGAGTGAGGCGGTGGTCGCGCGTGAGGCGCCAGCGCGATATGGCCATACCAACGCTGGTTGGTTATACAGATGCAAGACATAATTCAAAACTGTCAAGAATAAAACTGTAAAGATTTTGCAAAATAAAGAAAACTACTTTCTGCCGTCTCGTTTTCCTTTCCGAGAACGTTGGAATGCGTTAGGCCTAACTCAACATATTTTTTTCTTTCGTTTTGTTAATCTGTCAATGATTTATGTGAATATATTTAGGCATATATATTCCTTTTATGTAAGCCTATAGATTTATTCTGTTTTCTCCGTTCACAGAAGCGCTGCAGGTGCGTAAGAGCTGTTGAATCCATCTTGCACTATCCTCGGATAAACTATAACACCGGTGCATTGCCATTGCGACTTACCAAGAGTTCACAGCTGAGCGCGGGCGGGCATTTCACTTGCTGGATGTGTCAGCGTCACATTTGCATAGTCCGTACTAGGCTACTTGAATTCCTGATTGGTTGACAGCAAATTTCAAATATTAAATGGAACGATAAAATAACGTTATTAACCGGTTAATGGCCGTTTCAAATTTTCGATTCTGTTCGGAACTATAAAATTTGATTTCGTTTCTGTTTCCGGTTCTGTTCCAGTCAAAATTTCGTTCGTTTCCGGTTTTCGTTTTCGTTCCTTGAACCGGTTCAAAGCCCTGTGTAGAACTATTGTTCATTCTTAGTTCATGTTAACTAGTGTTGCCAAGAAAGCTCTATTCCAAGCGCACCACACAAAGTTATCAACATGGTGTAAATGTAAAACAAATCACTTGTGAAAAATATCTTTGCAGAAAATATGCATGAAATATGTACAAACTTAAACGTATCACATGTTCAGAAATAACACAAGAAAATCCAAAAAAAAAAAAACTCTCAATAAGTTAATTCAAATTCAAACAAAATTTTAATTCAAATTTAAAATGATTACAAGTATGACACCAGCAGACTATTATGAGTGTTTTGGGTGGTTGCTGAGTAGGTGTTTGAGTGTTCTATCTGGTTGCTAAGGTTCTGCTTAAGTGTTCTGGGTGGTTGCTAGGTATTTACTAGGTAAGTGCCTGGGTGTTAATGTGTTGCTAGGTGTTTATCAGGGTGTTCTGGCTGGTATATGGTAAATAACTGGGCTCATGAATATTAATTATCTCACACTGTATCTCACATGTAATGTCCACAGACTGTCTAGGCATGCTGGCTAATTGATATTCATGAGTCAAGGGTCTGCTTTGTTCATGAGTTGATGCTGTGCAGATGTGTGTGAGCTGTGCAGCCTTGCAGATGTTCTTCACTGCTTTGGCACTGAGATGCAATATCACAGACATCTGCGCAGATATTTTTCCATTAACATTTTAATATTAATGAATATATAATTCAGAGATTGAGGCTGCACCAGTGTGCATTTCAGAAACACCAAGACTAAACTGTCAATGATTTAACACCAAGATAAGATTAAAAATAATATGCATAAAAATCAGTAAATGATTGAAGTTGTAAACAGCTCAAGTCTACATAAATGTAAGTTTCTATCTATCTGGCCCATAACCCTTCAAACCTCAAGGCAACGCATTTTTACCAAGGCAACATTAAAAAACTTTGCATTTATAGTTCAAAATCAATTTCTTTGAATTTCAATTCATTTTAAATCTTTAAATACCTCCTTAAATTTAAACACTACAAATTCAAATTCAAATTCAATTATGTGCTCCATTTGCTAACTCAATTCAAATTCAGAAATTTATTTGGAAATTAGTAAATATGAAATCTAGTAATAAAAATTACCTATAAAAACATTAAAACTAATTATTAATTCTTAATAATTAATACTAATTAATAAGGATGCATTAATTGACCAATTCCATATTCAGTTGATTTAATTTGTAAATGTATTTGGAATTTAGTAATTATGAACCTACTAACAATAATTACCTATAAAAACATTAAAAATAATTATTAATTATTATTAATTAATACTAATTAATAAGGATGCATTAAATTGACCAATTCCATATTCAGTTAATTTTATTTGGAAACTGATTTGGAATTTAGTAATTATGAACCTATTAATAATAATTACCTATAAAAACATTAAAAATAATTAATAATTATTATCAATTAATACTAATTAATAGGGGTGCATTAAATTGACCAATTCCATATTCAGTTGAATTTATTTGGAAACTGATTTGGAATTTACTAATATGTTTTTATAGTTAAATATTATTAATAGGTTACTTTATTTAAACATATTAATAATAAATATTAATTATTAATAATCAATACTAATAAATAAGTATGCATTAAATTAATTAAAAAAAAATCAGTTCCGAATGGAGCAAAATACTTGTGGAAAAAAGCACCTTTACTTGTTTGAAATAATATCAATATTATGCAAATTATAGCAGAAATGTGCTTTTACAGGAAGCCAAGAGAGGTACAGTAGACTAGTACTGTACATATTTTAATATCTGCCGACAGGGACGTGGGCGAAAAGAGGCTCCTGGACAACAAGTGTCTCTGCTACAGCATTTCATTTACACAGAACCAAAGCCTGAATCTTAAATGTACTTTATCAATATAGTTTTACTGTCTCACAAGCCCTGCTGTTGCCTTCAGGAAATGTAAATCTAGTTTACACTGTGACTCCACCGGTCAAAGCAACGCTGCGTATCTGATGTACAACACGAATGCATATTGATAGCCCATCTGTTTTTTAAAAGCCGAATGTCTCTGCATCTGCATGCGTGTGTGTGTGTGTGTGTGTGTGTGTTTGGGCTCCAGTGCAAATGGCTGAATGGCAAATACCCAGTGAATCATTCAACAGTGGTAGAGCTAAACCTCGCTGAGAGAGAAATCTAATCAGACCGGCTTTAGTAGCAGACTGGCCCGTGACCAGCTGCACAGATTATGCCCTGTTCCCCTGCTTTGCCGAGTAATCCGCTGTTCCTATTGTTTACTTTAATAAAGGAGCCCACCGATGAATATGCATAACTCAGCTTATGTCATCACTTGAATATTCATGAGGTCAGATGAGTGGGCCTTTTGAACCGGGTGATGTTAATTAACACGCTTGATTCATGTTGATAAGTTGTGTCTGTTGAGACGCGGGGTCAGATGCTCCTCCGCTGCACCGTTGGGGATGACGCTAATCGATCTTACAAACACAAAGTCAGACCCTCAGGACTCAGTGTTGTTTTTCGCCATTAATGAGTGATGTTGACAAACGAACGGCTTTAGTTCAGTAATTATATCACTCTGTTGGCCACTGTATATTCTGAAAACAGCTTGAAACAATTACGATTTTTAATGTTTTTGAAAAAAAGACTTTAATGCTCATCCAGGCTGCATTTATTTAATCAAAAATGCTGAAAAAAAAAGCTGAAAAATTGTTTTCTATTGTAATATATTTTAAAATGCAATTTATTCCTGAGATGAAATGCTGAATTTTCAGCATCATTACTCCAGTCTCCAGTGTCACATGGTCCTTCAGAAATCATTCTAATATGCTGATTTGCTGCTCAAGAAACATTTCTGATTATTAGCAATGTTGAAAATGGTTCTGTTGCTTTATGCTATTGTGAAAGTTTGGGGTAAGTAAGATTTATGTAAGTAAGATGCATTTATTTATATAATGCATTTATTCTGCATTAAATTGATCAAAAGTGACAGTTAAGGCATTTATAATGTTACAAAAGACTTCAAATAAATGTTGTTTTGAACTTTCTGTTCATCAAAGAATCTTTAAAACAAGATTTACCACGGTTTCCACAAAAATATGAAGCAGCACAACTGTTTTCAACATTGATAATAATCAGAAATGTTTCTTGAGCAGCAAATCAGCATATTAGAATGATTTCTGAAGGATCATGTGACACTGAAGACTGGAGTAATGATGCTGAAAATTCAACTTTGCATCACTGGAATAAATGACATTTTACAATATACTCACATAGAAAAGAGTTATTTAAATAGCAATGGTATTTCACTATTTTTACAGTTGCTTTTTTGATCAAATAATTGCAGCCTTGGTGAGCAGGGCTCTACAGTGTGATCAAAACTACTGCGTGCGACTATGAAAAAATATTTAGGAGCACCAGTGTGACTGACCTGATCAGCATATTTGTGTTTGCGCACAGGGGAGCTTCAATGGTTCCTACCGTGTTTTGCAGCATTGAGTAATGGATTGCAGACATATCTGTTGATTCCTTGAACGCAATGTTAATCACAATCCACTCACTGCTTAAAATACTGGAGTTTTGTTCAGCGCTGAGTTCTGCAGGCTCACAAACCCTCTCATTATAATAAAAAAAAGTGCACACACGATGTAAATAAGAGATGCGTTGATTATAATGGAACTTTGTGAGATCACAATGAACTGAAGTGAGTGACAGCTTTTAAAGATAATTAAGGGAGTTTGCAAATGTGATATCGAATTAATACAACAGTTCAATAAACAAGAAGTTAATATTAAGGGGCATCTGACTTTAGCAGTATTGCCTGATTTGGCTGTATTTTGTCAACGTAAATAGTTTCAAACAAAGTCAGAGCTGAGCCGCTGCCAAGCAAATACAGCGGTATTTCATTTACGAATGAACGAGCGTTCATTTGTTTTAAACAAATCTAGTGAGTCAATGATTCAATCATCCATTCACGAAGACAGTCACCCGCTTCGTTCCTGAATGAATCAGCCGTTCGAATAAATCAATTGAATGAATGATTCAGTGATAAAAATCAGTGACTTGCCGCCACCTACTGGCAGTTTTTTTAAGTATCATTTCAGATATTTTAATCATTTCAATCAAACTATATTTCTATATTCAAAATTTTATATTTAAAACATTAATCTCACAACATTGTTATGATTTTAAAAGATCCATGCCACCTCTGAGCCTCTTTAAATGTCTGTAGAAATACCTACATGCCACTTTTGAGTTCTTCTGTGCCACCTTTGTAGTGGAAATGAATTTTGTTATTATTTATTTATTTTGATTGGTAACTTGTTCTTCTTATTCTTATTGTAGGCCTGTTGTTTTAATTAGACATTTTGGAAAAGCTTGTAAATACACATTTTTGAATTTTACACAAAATTATATACTTTTAATAAAGTTAGAAAAAATGCCCCAGTAAATCACTTTAAGGAGTCAAATATTACCTTGTAATGGGAAGGCTAATTTTTGTTATTGATCAGAAGGCTCTTAAATTTTTTAAATTAAAGTGCTCCTGAAAAAAGAAAAGTAAGCATAGAGCCCTGGTGAGCAGAAGAGACTTTTTTCAAAAACATTTAAAAAATCTGAATAATTCCAAACTTTTGACCAGTACTGTAAATCACAATTACATTTGCATTTATGCATTTGGCAGATGATTTCACCCAAAGTGACTTGCACTGCATTCAAGGTATACATTTTATAACATATTCCCTGGGAATCAAACTCATGGTCTTGGCACTGCTTGCATCACGCACTGCTGTTTGAGCTGCAGGAATATAAAAATATTTTAATATATTATAATAAACAGTTCAAAATGGATAAAATAACCAGGATAGTCTTCAATACAAAAAAAAAATGGAACTGGATGTCTGACAACGTGCAACATGCCACAACACACACTTGTGGTGTCAAAAACACCACTGATTATAATGGGAGCAATCTCAAAACCTTCTCCAAATAACAGCCATTGTGACCTTTCATAAGTGAAGATGTTGACATACAAGCCACTGTCACTCTAAATATCTTTTAGAGCAGAGAAACACAGATAGAGAGACAGGAAAGCATGCGGTGACACTAAATATGACAAGATGAAGGTGAAAACCACACAAATGAACAGAGCTGTAAAATGACATACTCGCTTAAACAAACAAACCATGAAATGAGATACGTGGAGCACTTCATAAGAAACATCATGCCAGGTTATGATGTATGTTTTAAAGTGGGTGTGGGAGGTAAAAAATAAAATTATGAAATAATAAGTAGCACATTAATGCTGCCCACAAACACACAAATGAGGGAGAATTAAAAAAAAAACAAAAAAACAAAACAAGTCAGGGTCACATTTCAACCAGAATTCAAAATACAAAACTATTTATCTATTTCAGGACCATTATGATTTGTTCGCCAAAAACCACCAAAATGAACGTTTGGTTGAAATGCTGGTTCCTGTTTACTTAATAAAATTACATTTAAAAGATTAAAACTGAAATAAATGAATAAATTATTGAAATTTTTTTGAAAAGATTTAGAAAAAAATAAATCAAAATTTACCTCATATATAATGAGGTAAATATTGAAAATTGTCAAAAGGCTGAGTGATTTTAGTGAAATGAAAGCAGAACAGGCAGCAGCTCAGTCGAGCTGAACACAAGCAGCCACAGCTGAAGACACCAGTGATTCTAGATGCACCGTCACCAGAGCGAACGCTTCTCACTGAATCCTCCAGCTGTCAGGAAAGAGGAAAGCTGGAAACAATGTAAATGTGCATGGCATGTGTCATTTCATGGGACAGGAGCCAGAGCCACAGAGTGAGACATTTACCCATAAATCCAACTCAAAACACCACAAGTGATCACTGCACACGACTGGCCACCTGCACATGTGACGTACTGTAGAACTGGGATAAAACTTTCAATTCGGTTTCAAAATCTAATTTAACTTGAGCTGAGGCAACAAACAGGATGCTGAACTGTTATTTAAATTTGAATGTAAGCAAGTAGAGTTCAAATAAGCGTCAATTATTTGTTTTTAATAATACATCTCATTCATTGGAATGAATTATGAATGAAGGAATGAATTATAAATTATGAAATTATTTATACAATAATAACATTGTTTTTAATAAATATATAAATATAATTAATGAATACACACACACACACACACACACATATACATGGGTACACATTTGGTCCTCACAATGCACATAGTGAAACCCATTAATATAACTATAAAAAATTAAATTAATAATAGTGGTGATAATATTATTGCACTTTATTTCGTTTTTTTAAATATAATAATAAAAATAAAGTGAATAATACTATTATATTTTAAAATAAAAAGGGAATATTAAATACAAATACAATTATTTTATAGTAAACCTATGAATTTTCATCATTTTCAAACATAAAATCAGCAAGATTTTATTTTGGTTGGTTGCCGGCAAGTAAGTATATGCACTTCCGGGTTTAGTGCTGCCAATGGAATAGTGCCAGTGAATGAAATGTCACAGTTCGCACTGTGCTGTGTGTGTGTGTGTGTGTGTGTGTGTGTATATATATATATATATATATATATATATATATATATATATATAGACCCTTTTAGGGCCGATGTCACAGTTACGTCACAGCGCTAGCTGGAGGCAAAACAAAGCGAAAACTGGAGGCGGCCCATTCAAACCAGCGCAGATTCGGCTACATAAGGAGCTTAAAATATCATCTTGTTGTGATGTTGGGTGCCCGAAACGATGTTGTAGAGGCTCCAATTTGAAATTTTAAGGCATACCTGCTGGCACTGCCAGACAAAAACCGACGACAGCTGTGATGAAACGAAATAAAACGAGTGGACTGGACAGAAACCATCGTCAAAAATGCTCGCGTTTGCAGCGCACACTTCTTATCAGAAATAAAGTTTCATAAAGTATTGTCTTTTGTTGTTATGGGCACGTCTAAAGATTTCTTATGCATCTCACTATGTTGTGTATGAAATAATGTCTGTGTGCATGTGTGTAAAACAACAAACTGACGATTTATATGCTTAATCATTTGTAATTGTATATACATTGTTGTGATTAAATGTGGCTGGAATAATAATGTAGCTGTAAAAATAGTTGCCTGGTGAAATTGAAATATATACATCTTCATGACTAGATAGACACTGTGAGTTTGTCTTATCTATACATGTTAGATGTGAGTCACTCAACCAGAGGGAATCCTGTCAGATCGATCATCCTTTGAGTAAAAGCGTGTGTGGGTCGGCCAATTTGGTTTCGTCCGTTAAAGTTAACCTTTTCAAATAACAATCGCGGTCCCGGATAGTGCATCTATACCTTACATATGCAGGTAAAATCAGAATTTCTCCAGTTATTATTTAAAAAACAAGCTAAACAGACTCCATAGCTAGCGTTAATGAAGTGGTCAGTGGAATCTTTTCTGCCTCCAGCTAAGCTCCGCCCACAGAAAAACATCACAATGTTTACTAACAGAAAAAGGGTCTATATATATTTCTTTCAATTGCAATTCAGTAAATTCTCCTCCCATCATTCAATTTAAACTTCAATTCAACATCCTATGCATCGTGGCCAATTCAATTCAAATTCACACTCATGAATTGAACAGGAGCCAGTTGTTGAATGGTGAATTGTGGCCGGCGCATGTGTGCAGCGCGGCAGAACCATCTGGACGGATGGATTAAGGACACTCTAAAGTTTCTGGAATGCTGCCTCTGCACAGCAGATGAAATCTTAAGTGCGCGTCTCTACCGAGTCTCCCAAGACCACAGTGCAAAGAAGAAGAACAGCAGAATTTCATCTCTCGCCGAAACACCATCTGCCTCCGTCTGCCTTCATCTTCTGAGTGAAAGAAAGAGAGAGTAAAAGCAGAAATGAAAGATGCTTCCTAACTGCTGTTTCATATCGATACAAGTCTTGTGAGGAGACAGAGAGAGCGGTTTGACATCTGAAAACCCCTGCAAACCCTCCACCGCTGCATTGATTCAACCATACAGCCCAGACTGACACTGACACCTTCGGCTCGCTCTGTTGGGGCTTCAAAGACAATTCATATTCAGTAATATTATCACACTATTTAATGCATTGACACTTCACTGCATTCATTTGTTCCCTTGTTTTCTTAAAGCGTGTACATGAATTAAGAGAGAGCTCCTATGACTTTTAATTTGCTCCCTCGTTTAGTGAATTGTGGCCATGTTGTACTAATTTATTCCATAGATTTGATTTAATTAAAATGAGGGAACTAATCAGTACAACTTAATTTCATAATTTTAATTAATAATAATAATAATAATAATAATGTACTTAAAAAGTTGGAATGAATTAGTACAATTTGGACACAATTTACCAAAACGAGGAAACAAATTAGTACAACGTGGCCAAGATTTAGTAAAACGAAGGAACAAATTAGTAAAATTGGGCCACAACTTATTAAAACCAGAAAATAAATAAGTATAATTTGTCCATGATTTACTAAAATGAGGGAATGAATTAGTTCAACATGGCCATGATTTGCTAAAAAGAGGGAATGAATTAGTACGAGGCCACTTTTTACTAAAACGAGGGAACAAATTAGTACAAGGCCACAATTTACTAAAACGAGAGAATTAGTACAGACCACTTTTTAATAAAACAAGTGAACAAATTAGTATGAGGCTATGATTGACTAAAATCAGGTAACAAATTAATACAAGGCCACAATTTATTAAAATGAGGGAACAAATTAGTTCAACGTGGCCACAATTTACTAAAACAAGGGAACACATTAGTACGAGGACACGATTTACTTAAATGAGAGAATTAGTACAAGGCCACTTTTTTACTAAAATGAGTAAACAAATTAGTACGAGGCCACTTTTCAATAAAGTGAGGGAACAAATTAATACGAAGCTACGATTGACTAAAATCAGGTAATGAATTAGTACGAGGCCACAATTCACTAAAACGAGGGAACAAATTAGTACAAGGCCACGTTTTACTAAAATGAGGGAACGATTTAGTATGAGGCCACAATATGCTAAAACGAGGAAACAAATCCATACAATGTGACCATGATTTACTAAAACAAAGGAAAGAAATAAATACAACTTGACCACAATTTACTAAAACAAGAACGATTTAGTATGAGGCCATGATTTACTAAAACGAGGGAATGATTTAGTACGAGGCCAGAACATAATAAAATGAGGAAACAAATCCATACAATGTGACCATGATTTACTAAAAAAAAGAAAAAGAAAAAGAAAAAAGAAATACAAATTGACCACGATTTACTAAAATGATGGAAAGAATTGGTACCATTTTGCCACAATACACTGAAATTAGAGAACAAATGAATACAATTTGGCAACAATTTACAAAAAAGAAAGAAAAAAATTCTTAATTGGTGACCACAATATAAATACAGTATATTTTCTTCCATACTCCAAAGTGCCATACTATATAAATAAATGAGACTTGACTTTACTACTCAGAGGTTTAGCCTTAAAAATGCACTTGACCAAAAAAACATGAAAGGACAAATTTTAGATGTTTCTTTTATAAATCCTGAATGTGTTTTATATCCTTTTCTGTGCTTTTCTGAAAAGAAATGTTTACTATCATCTGTCATGTATGGAAAGATCTACACAAAATATTCCTAGTTTCCATCATTTTTAATCTCTTCTGCTACTTCATTGGCTGTATTTCAGACGTTAAGCACACTTGGCGTGCAGAAGGTGAGGTGAGACGTTCTGCAGACGTGCCCTGCTGTGCGATAATACAATTATAGATTTATGTACTTTATTTTTGGAGGCTTACGGGCATTAAGAGGGCAATCGATGGAGTCAAAAGACCTCCAGGCAAGACCGGACACAACACAGATCACACTGTTATCTGACTGCATGTGTGCATGTTTGTTTGCGAGGATGCATGTGGCCGCATGTCCAGCTGTTGTGTGCTCATTCTGTAAAAGACTGTTTTTCATTTTCCACATATTAAATAGCAAATCGGCTTAATTAGCTTGAGCTCTTTGCTTTCTCGAGTCTAATTAAACTCATGTAGCGCCGCCAGTTGGTGTGTGCATTCACTGTTTAAGCTCATTAGCGCTGTTTGCAAAAGCGAGAATCACTATAACTATTGCTCATATGTGAGGTTACAGGGTTTATAAAACACCCGATGCTAAATATTAAACTTGGGCTTTTCTCTAAGTGAACAGACTTATGATTGGTGGACGATTAAAAAGGTGAAACTTAGGATGCATTAAATTGATCAAAAGTGACAGTAAAGACATTTAGAATGTTACAAAAGATTTTTATTTCAAATAAATGCTGTTCTTTCATAAATGTTTAACTTATTTATAAAAGAATCCTGAAATAAAATGCATCACAGTTTCCATACAAATATGAAGCAGCACAACTGTTTTCAACATTGATAGTAATCAGAAATGTTTCTCGAGCAGCAAATCAGCATATTAGAATGACTTCTGAAGGATCATGTGACACTGAAGACTGGAGTAATGATGAATAAATTACATTTTACAACATATTCACATATAACCCCAATTCCCGAGAACTTGGTATGTTTTGTAAAAATGCAATAAAATCAAGAATTTGTGATTTGTTCGTTCTCTTTAACATTTATTTAATTGACAAAAGTACAAAGAAAACATTTCCAAAGTTTTCATTGACCTATGTAAATGTATTTTGTAAATATGAACAAATTTTGATTTTGATGGCTGTAACACACTCCAAAAAACTTGGGACAGAGGCATGTTTAACACTGTCACATTAACCTTCCTTTTAATTACAATGTTTCATTGTTTGGGAATTGAGGATACTAGTTGTTAAAGTTTTGCAAGCAAAATTTTTGCCCAGTCTCTCCAATGGATGATGATGATGATGGAAATGTTTAGTCAATATACAGCAAGTGCACAAACCTGCTGAACGTACTTAACATGCACTATTGCATGATTGTGGCGGTAAAAATCTTCCGTCTCAAGGGGGAGATGCAAACCAGATGCGCAATTATTCAGGTAATAAACTGTTACCTGTCAACAGCTAATAAATTCTGACAGCTTAATTAACTTTAACTAACTTGCTCAGCAAGATTCTCCTCAGCTTTTGCTTGAGCTGAAAGACGAAAATGACAGCAGAAGTAAAGAAATATGAATATATCAGCCAACTTTACATTAGAGAGATGAGTTTTGCACACACACTCAAGTTCTCATCTGTAAGATGAAAATTCACATGCAAAAAAAATCAGACGGCACATGCTGCAACATATCTGAGATTTCTGCTGCACAGCAGCAGCAGGATTGACACGGGTGAGATTTGTGACTCATTCTAATATCTGAGCGGTTAAAATGGGGTCTTTGTTTTCTACGAGAGCGAGCGAGAGAGAGAGAGAGAGAGAGAGAGAGAGAGAGTTCAGCATGGTCTTAATGAGCTGTCCAGTAAATGGATCGGTTGCCTGGACACAAATGAAGTTCAGTCTCAGAAATTAAATGGAATGATTATTCACTGAGGTCGAGAATCCCAGACAGACACTAAAGACTAAAGCAGCAGCATCTCCACTGACTGCGCCATTTACTCCACAACACTTAAAGAAACAGATCACAAAAATGGATAAGTCTTCACATGTCACTCCAAAAAGGACAAGAAATGTGATTAAAATGTCCAAAAAATATAGATCAACAATTAAAATACAGTGCGCACTGAATGAACTGTTAACCAGCTCAACCAATTTAACTCAACAGAACAATTTATTTTTTTTTTTTTTACAAATGAATCACTTAAGATGATTTGTTACCTGGTTTAAACAACTGAAAAGAACTGAGTCAAAAGAACAATTTGTTCAAATTTGAATCACTTAGGTTGATTAGTTAATTGGATTAACTATTTGAAAAGAGTCAATTCTAAAGAACAGTTTGTTCAGAAATGAATCACTAAGGATGATTGATAACTTGCTCAACCAAATGAAAGAATCAACACAAAAGAACAAATTGTTCATAAATGAATCACTCAGACGGACACAGTAACTGATTCACCTAAAAGAACCACCTCATTAAGAACAATTTGTTCACTTTGGTTGATTAATTAACTGTTTAACTGGTTCAAGCAATTGGCAGAAAATGATTGCACACATGTTGTAAATATCAATATATTGCCCAGCTCTACATTAGAAAGATGGGTTTTGCACACACATTCACATTTCCTTCGAAAAATATAAAAAGCTCTTTGTTTTGTGCTTTTACTTTCTCATTTGTGAGATAAAAATTCGTATCTTGCACATATTTGAGATTTCTGCAGAATAACAATGTTCTAAGTATGTTTTTCCCCCTGTGAGTGGAATAATGTATATTCACTAAATGCATGTTTGGAAAAGTGCACGATCATGCTGTTTTAGAACACAGTAAGCGTCCCGTTGAGTGTGTCTCACTCTCTGGTCCATTTCCATGAACTCGGCACACGTCCAAAGCGTCCAAAGTAAATGGAGGCTGTGAGACACTGCGTCCCGTACCCGTCCTCTGTGAGCTTCACCTAATGATGCCGTCTTTGCCTGTCCTTCAGATCTGCCCCTCAAAAACCAACACCATGACATCATCATGCCAGGAGCCAAATCAGCTTTATGACTGGATAAGAGAACGAACGCCATGCACTTAAATCAGCTGGAGAGAAAGTTTAAGAAATATCTGAATGAGTGAATGAGGACTGTAAATAGGATTAGCCAGTTCTTATTTAGCAAAAATACTTAAAGATGTTCTTGAATGTCTGCATTCTTACACAGACAGAATGGGATATTACAATACTCTGAATATGTTTACTGCAGCACTGAATCTGCAAAGAATCAATGCCGAGTGCCATCTGAATCAATCTAATGACTCTTTCACTGATTGAATCATTCAGAGTGGCTCTTCACTCATTCAAAATGAACCAAAAACTATCATGTTGAATTTAAGACTTAAATCAATATGGCAACTGACAGTCTGATCATATGACAACACGTAGTTAAAGATATACACTCTCAGAAGAGAGCTTTGAGGGTACTTTTAAAAATGAAATAGCATAAATTCAATTAAATCAACCAAAAATCAGTCATTTATGTATGTATGTTTGTTTGTTTTCAGAGGAGAGATTTGATAGTACTTAATAAAATATAATAAAATAAAATAAAAAAATAAAACACTGCAGCCAATTTTTTTTGTTTTGTTTTTAGAAGAAAGCTTTGATGGTACTTTTTAAAATAAAAAATAAAAATAAAATAGATAAATAAATAGTTCTTTAAATTCAATTCAATTAAAAATATATTAAAATAAATGCAACCATTTTTTGGAATAAAAGAATCACTTAGAATCAAATGACTAACTTTTGACTCATTAGGTTGAAGGTTGATTCATTAACTGTTTAACTGGTCCAAACAATTGGCAGAAAATGATTACACACATATTGTAAATAGCAATATAATGTGCACCTCTGCATTGGAGAGATGAGTTTTGCACACACACTCACATTTGCTTACAAAAATATAAAAAAGCTTTTTATTTTTTGAAGCAAAAAATATTGCACTTTTGCACTCTTACTTTCTCATTTGTAAGATGAATATTCATATGTTGCACAAATGACTGCACATCTTGCAACATATTTGAGATTCATGCAGCATAAAAATAAAACAGATAAATAAACAGTTCTTTAAATTAAATTAAATTAAATTAAAAAAAATAAAATAAAAGCAACCCTTTTTTTAAAAAAAATAAAAGAATCATTAATGGAGACATTACGCTATCATTAAGCAGAATATAAATCGGAACCAGAATCATAAAATTCCTCAGTTCCCATCTGTAGCTGTATTTTGTGAGTGTGTGTGTGGTAACACAACATTGGCAGCTGTGAAAGCAGTGAAGTTACAGATCTATCAAACACTCAGTAAAGATTAATGCTTTATTCACCAAGGCCAAACAGGCTGTGAAATGAGTAAAAGCAAGCAGGTGTACAAAATGAAAATGCGACACACACTCACACACAGTCTAAAGAAAACATACTCTAACCTTGACAACTGCAAATGCTTTATGGTGCCAACCGCTTTTTATTGTTTCACGTCGACTCGCTTAGTTTAATGACTGATGGCTTTTTATGAGAAGCGTTTCTGCACCTTACCTTACACAACACACACACACACATCACAATAAACCAGAACCAAACACACACATTCATCTCTCACAAACGCCTCAACAGCTTCCAAAGACTTCAAAACATCAGGCTTCATCACAACAATCAGGCTCTGAGAGAAATGCAAGCCTCATATTCATCCAAACACCAAAAAAAAAAAAAATCAAGACATCTTCAAAATCATGATCATGAAAACCGTCAACAACATTTCAAAATGAAATAAATAATAATTATACATAAAAATATTGACTTAAGTCATTTAATGATATCAGGATCATTAAATTTGTGAGCATTGTGACATTCATCATCACAAATTGGCATCAAATTACCACAATGCATAAACACTACTACAGCATTTAAATAAAATTCAACAGAATTTCTAATTTTTGTATGCATTACAGTGCATCTAATGTGCCTAATAGGTCTTACACATTTTGATAAAGGTTCCTGGTCTTTATACATGCCTGATTCATTGGCAAACATTTTTCCCAAAGGAAAAAAATGTTTCTTCATATTATTTCATAATATTTTATCATGATATTTTTACACACTACATTTCTGACAAACAACTCTTAATAACAAGTTGTTCAGCACATTGCGTCGTTTGGGTTACAACTCATACTATCTATTTTGGATTTATTCTTGATGTGTAAATAACAAAGCAGTCCTGCAATTCACACTATAAATTATATTGCAAAAGGACATTAAATAAATAAATAAATAAATATTATTATAAAGTCAATATATGATAATTTATTCATTTTATTTCATAATATTTTAACAATATTTTATACATTATATGTACTTAATACAATAAATAATTGCAGAAATAAATAAATATAAATAAATAAAATTCAACTATGCAACATTTTGTTGTTTTGAATAAAATAATCATTTTACTCAATATTTTCAATATTACAATTTTCTAATGGTTTATCATGTTAACTTTAAAGGCAGTACAACAAATACTAGCATGAAATATAAAATTGTAATAATATATTATCAAATTACAGCAATGAAAATGAGATTTTCTTGCATTATAGTAATGCAAAACTTGTGAAAAATGTGTTTAACTGTCATGAAAATAAAGCCATAATCCAAAATTTTAATGCTCAAAAATGTCTTACATCTTTCTCTTGATTTAGGTGTAAAATGCAACGTGCTTTTGTGAGATTCACCTAACTGACAGAGAAGCGGGAAAGATCACGTGATCAGCCGGACCAGCCTGAGGAATGTGGAAATGATGCTAAAGACAGAAGCCAGCCAACAACCAACACACACACACAGAGACACACACACACACAAACACACACATGTAACAGCTGCCTGATGTATCTGCTTCCTCAAGGAGCAACAGGAGAAAGAATGTGCCTCCTGATAATGAGCTCTCTCACAATCTACAACACACGCACACACACACACACTCTTAAACTGGTGGCACTGTCTTCCCACGAGTCTCTGCTCTGCTTCATTCCAGCAGTCACACTTCATTCATCGCCTCAGGAATCACAGGACGACCCTGAGGTTTTGTGTTGATTTCTCTTACCTGCGACTGAGTTCGGCCGAGGCATCATCAGACTGGACGAGTTCTGCGTGGGATATTGGATGGGTCCCTCCGGCCCTATAGCTCCTGAGGTCTTCTTAGCCACAGAGAAGCTCCGTACCCCTGTCCCGGACGTTGAGGCTTCCTCTTCGGCCACCGGAGAGCACGTGTCTGGCCGCACATGCTGAGCGCAGCTCCTTATACTGCCCTCTTTACCCCACTCCAGACTGGAGCCGCTGCGGTCGTCATTCTCTGATGAGCTGGTGATGGTGGCTGGATGAGAGGAAACTATATTTTTGACACTGTCTGCGCATATGATTCTGATTCATTCATTTAAACTTATTCTATTCAATCAATAGTACAGACTACATTTCTGATAAACAATATAAGAAGTTGTTCACCACATTGAGTTGTTTGGGATACAACTCATACTCTCTATTTTGGATTTATTCTTGATGTGCAAATAATAAAGCAGACCTGCAATTGACACTATAAATAATATTGCAAAAGGAGATTAAATAAATATTATTATTAAAAAA